>JAJOOH010024126.1:0-18879 GCA_029582605.1 Solanum gracilifrons | reverse complement strand
TACAAGGATGGGAAAAACATAAAACAAAAATAAAAATTGAGCTAATTGATAATAATAGTATAATAACCCAAAAACCATTAAAATATAATTTTAATGATTTAACAGAATTTAAAATACATATAGCTGAATTACTAGAAAAAGGGTATATACAAGAAAGAAATTGCAAGCATACTAGCCCAGCATTTATAGTAAATAAACATAGTGAACAAAAAAGAGGAAAAGTAGAATCAGACGCCAGTGAAAAAAGTTATGGAGGAATCTTAAAATACAACTATGATGGAGAAAAAATAGAACATCATTGTAGTTATTATTCAGGAACATTTACTAATACAGAAATAAAATGGGAAATAAACAAGAAAGAATTATATTCAGTAGATAAATGTTTACTATCACTTGAACCATACATTGTATACAACAAATTAATTATAAGGACAGATAACACACAAGTAAAATGGTGGCTAACAAGAAAGATACAAGATTCGGTAACTACAAAAGAAATAAGAAGATTGGTATTAAATATATTAGATTTCACATTTACAATTGAAGTAATAAAAACTGACAAAAATGTTGTTGCAGATTACTTATCAAGACAAAGCTACTCAAACTGACCAAGAAAATACAATGGAAGAGATACTCAAAGCCATTACTACACTTTGCATAAAAGTAGATAGTATTGACAATGAGATACAAAAGCTAAAGACCAATGAAGATAATCTGAAGTCTAAAGCTAGTACAAGTCAACAACATGACTATAAAAATGCGGAGCTAAGTCGATCGGAAGACTCTAAAAATCCAGAGATAAAATGTGACGTTGGGAAACACCTTAAAACCATAATGTTTGTTTAAATACAGCTGCAGGTGCAAGCAAGCAAGTTAGCGATAAACAACATAAAATGCAAATTTAAACTAGCTATTTGAAAAACCATTTACCCAAAGGACACCTAGACATATGTCCATAGAACCACAAACATCTACATACGCAGATAGTTTGCAAAACCAAAATGAGAAAAAGACATATAACTATATCACACGAACCTATATCGAAAATATACACAAAATCTAAACTTATTTAAACCTCAACCCCAGATCAACTACAAAAGAACCAAACCATGATTATTTGACACAAAAGTTACAAGGATATAACAAGTTAATTGCACGACCAAAAACTAATGCTAATTTAGTAAGAACATGTTACAAATACGGAGTGTTAAATACCGTATACACACACGACGGAGAAGAAGTTAGTGGAATACCACAACTACACAAAGCATTCGTTACATACAAAAGAGTTACGAAAGGAAATTTATTTTACATAAAGTTCTATACAACACCATCAGAGATATTATACGAAGGAATAAAACCTCGAATACAGGTTATCAAGATAGGACTAACTAGAGATATGATTATACCCGAGGATATCGAACAACAGGAAGAGATATGCAAGACAGAGATACCTAGTTTTTATGCCAACAAGAGAATAATTGGTATATCAACTATTATACAAGAGTTAGCAAACAATTATTCAAATGGAAACGCTATATGGAGTTACTACTCTAGAGACCAATTAATGATATATTCAAATTCAAGGGAACTAAGGAAAGCAGATATGGATGAAGTCCAGCGGTGGATTTTATCATTATTAAGACCAGAGGAACGACCTACGATAAGAGCACTAAAAACAATATTTATTTCAACAGAGTTATTAACCATATATTGCAAACTGATTGGACACAAATACCCTGATCATATATGTTCAAAATGTAACAGTGAAGATAACATAATTCTAGATGTCAATTTAGAGTGAAAGAAGACGATCAACATAAGATGCAGACAAGACAAGATAAGATATGGACAAGATAAAAAGATAAGATAAGTTTCTTGACTAATTGTGTAAAGTTACGTGACAATGTAAAATAATATGTATAGGTGTGTAAGGATAAGGAAAAATAGTAAGACAAGTGTAAAGTAGGTGTGGAGTGTTATGGTATGTCATAAAGTAAGTGTAAAAAAGTCATATGTGTCATAAAGGGCATCAATTGTAGTGCTCAGAGGTGTCACAACATCATTTAGGGCAACCTGGATCATGCCTAGAACAGAGGCCTCTAGACTAGCAGTCCGACGATCAGCAAAAATGTGCCAGCTGTCCCATCCGGAGTAGGGAAGCCTGGGTGAGTGAAAGCCGAGAAACAACAACAACAGTAGTGGGTCTTGGCCATCGTGCGGCAGTAGAAGAACCTAGAGTATCAGCGGGAGTAACAGTGGCAATGGATATACCTGAAGGCCCAGGGGCCGGAGTAGGCAGAGGTGTCTCTGCAAGCGATGATTCTGTGTTTACTAACTCCATCGATGCTGCCTTTTTCCTTTCTTCTTGATCCTTAAAGTACTCGGCCTCGATCCTCCGGATATCAGTAGAGGCTATGGGTATCACTTCCACATCCTTCTTGGCATCTCGAGGCACCCGGTCTCATTTACATAATTCTATGATCAAGATTGGAATGGAAGTGAGGTTTGGCTATGTCTTGCACGAATGAGTATTTCTAAAGAAATGATTGTACCCAAGTTTATCTGAGTCTCCTCTACGACGAAACCTAGGCAAGCTTCCTTGGCAAGGCGAATGATCAACTCATTTTGGGACGACATAATTATGCTGCTGATAAAACTGAACCAGAACCTTGCGGCTATGTTTAGTTCTTTCTTTTCAATCAGAACTCCTTCCGCCGACCACTTTGGAGTCTCATCTGAAATTAGTGGGGCTAACCACTTTTTCATCTCATCCAGCTTCTTTTATCTAATCAAGTACTGGCAGTGATCCCCAATATTCGTGGACATCCCAAAACTGCGTAGATTTCCTCACTATCACACTTCACCCTCATGTCTCTAACAATCACATACTCAACTTCTTTGAAGGCTGCTGCTAGCTGCTTTTGCTGGGGTATTAGTGCACTGTATGCACTGTAGAACTCTCTTACCCAATTTGGAATATAAGGGCCACGGGGTTTGGTGAATATTTGGAACTTGTGGTATCTCAGACTCTCCATTATCTTTGGGTGCCTGTCTATAACCCCATCTATGGACAAACACTTTTCCTCCAGAATTGTCCTCAGCCTTTACTCGATTCATTGATTTAGGCAGAGGACCTTGTACTGGAGGTGCTAATACCATTGCCTGCTCTAGAACTGGCGGTGTAGTAGTGGTAGGCTGGGGAGTCCTGTCCTTGGATGGATCATTCAGCTTCTTAGTTCGTTGCTCAGCCCTCTGTGCTATTAACATATCATTCTCATCAGAACCCACACCTTCACTTTTAGATTAGTTGGGGTCATTTCTATAAAAGCCATTACTATCAGTACTTGCATCTGATAATTCAAGGGTCTTGTGTGTGCCCTTGCCTTTTTCGCCAGTTGTGGAAAGTTTAGCAACCTTACTTCTGAATGCATATGCATCCTCGTTGATTGTAATCCCTTTTATTTTACTTTGGGGTGGCTTGTTTCTTCCTGCAACTTTAGATCTAGCCATTTCTGCAAAGAAATCGGAAGAAGTTAAAACAACTAAATCAAATTCAGAGAGGCACAATTGCAGAAAAACTCGCCGAATAGATCGGCGAGTCGCCAAGTTGCTTTGGCGAGCAGGATTTTATCCGCCGAAGGATACAGTGCAAAAAGGTTCAGGGGTGCAGACAAAAAGGGCGACCATGGAGACTTTTGGCGAGTCACCGAATGCTTTTGGCGATCAAAGATTTCTGGCCGAAAGTTACAGAACCCTTATCACAAGTAGCCTGAAATTAAAGGCGAGATGGGATCATTTGGCGAACCGCTAAGTGATTCAGCGAGCTCGCCTTAGCACACCGAATAGTCTAAATTTATCAGAAAGGCACAACACACGACATAGGATAAAATTACTTACAATGAGAGTATAAATATCACAATTCAATGCAGGGTTTGGAGAACCAACCTTTTAGGAAGATTAAGTCAAGACTTTGATGCTAGGCAGCAGGTTAGTACAAATCCAAGCACTACTAAAGCAACTAGGATACTTACGAGGTGCGAAAATTCTGAAAATACTAAGTAGATGCAATTCTGCGAAAATCGAGAGTGAGATTATGTGAAAAATGTTGAAAGTCAAGACCCGTGACTTTATAAAAACCATCTAGATCTCACCCATTTGGCGACATTAGTTTAATTTTCTCCGCTACTCGGCGATCCACCAAGTGTTTATCTACCTTGCCGAGTTTTACAGGACCCTCAATCAAAGTAAGGATCCAAACGATGGTATTTTTCGGGGTGGCTAATCTAGTCGGCGATTCACCAATTGAACTTGTGTAATTCATCCCGTACTTTTCACAAACTTTTCATGCCCAATCCTACAAAATCAAAACACCTTTATTTCAAAAATAACATAATTAAAGCAGTTAAGGATTTTGGGTTGCCTCCCAAACATTGCCTTAGTTAACGTCGTTGCACGACGTGGGTTAACACCTAAGCTTCACCTTTGGGGTTAGCCAAAACATCATTTGGCAACCCCCTGCTTTGTGCCTGATGGAGATGAGGCATCACATGACCCAAGAGAGTTTCAATTAGATGGATAGATATAGAGTGAGAATTGCTCATCTGATTTAGTATTTCTACATTTTCTCTAATCTCCTCTAACAATATATCTTGCTCATTTAGCTTTTGGAGAATGGTTAATAACATATCCTTGATACGCCTATTTTCAATGTCCATAGATCTTCCCTACTCTGTAGGTAGTATGCATTTGCTCTTCTCTTTGGACATCACTTCCAGTTCCTCGACCTTTTGGGTCAAGTTATCCATCTGACCCAGCAAAATGATCAATTGCTGGTCCTTCTCAGTATCCTTTTTGGTTTTAGCCACAAGGTCAAGGAATTTGGCTGCGGTCTCATGGAGTATCTCTCAAGGCCACCTAGGATAAGTTGATCGATTAATCCTCTAATGCCAGGATTTAGACTCCTATAGAAGCATTCCAGTAGAACTAGATCGGGGATGTCATGATTTGGGTATTGTATCACTAGTGTTTTAAACCTTAGCCACAACTCATGAAAAAGTTCTCCTTCTAGTTTCTTGAAGGTCAGGATGCGATCCCTGAACCTCATCACTTCTACTGGGAGGTGCTCTATTGGTTCGCCATCTCCATAATATATACTCATTATCTTGTCTCAACACACAAACAAGCTAGACAAAATTAAGAGTTAAGTAAGTAAACTACAGTTAAGAAGAACAAAATTTTTACTAATCTAAAAATTCTCAAATAACACCACTCCCCCATAGCGGTGCCATTTTGATGTTTGCGTAATCAAGACACAACTTCTGATGCAAGTGTCTACAATCGTAGAATAGTTTAGTAACCCAACCAAGGGTTGGAATCGTCCCAAGAAAGTGGTTTTGAGAATTTATAGAAAAATAAAATTTAGTTCTAACTAGTCATAGCTAAAGACATTAACGAGTAAAAGCATTGTAAATTATAGGAGGACACAAAAGTGTCAATTAACAATGGGGGTTTTTGTCACTAGTAAGTAAAAACACCAAAATAAACAAGGATTTCTAAGCAATGAGAGGGGATCCTTGGGATGTGACGGGAATACGGGTTAAGCTAGATTATTGGGTACATGCTTTCGATAGAAGATTCATAGAATAATTGTGACTAGGCTAAACTTTAAGGGGGATAAGCTCTCTCTCGAGCAACTTACCCCATTTCAAATGCGTTCCTCTCAGACACCCACTTGCCGCATGAAGAACAGCCTACGCCTTAACCAACTCACTCTCTCGAGCGGAGTGCGTGGACATGGGACTAGGGTTCACTGTTTTATGACCTCTCTCTCTCGCAAGCCGAAAACACCTAAATAAACTTGTATTTGAAACTACAAATTCATTAAATTCATCCACAACCACTAAACGAAATCACATTTAAACTACGAATAGACTATCAACAAGCAAGACCCAACAATTATCTTAACCCATATTCGCTAAATCACACCCCAAGAATTGGGGTTTTTAGCCACACATCAAGAGATAGAAATTTATACCTAAATGAGCTTGCATTCAAATGGGTATGAAGATTTAAGTCTTGTTACATGCCAAGAATGAAGAATCCAAGAGACTCAAGTCCAAATCCTTGGAGATGAAACCCTTTTCTTCTTCATGTCTTCAAAACACTCTCAAACTTAGAGAAAAAAATATCAAAATGTACTATTCTATATGAAAACTATCACAATTTTTTGACACTAAGTGAAAATTATAATAATTGTTCCACACTAAAACTAAAACTCTAACTAGTATTTATAGTTTTCACAGATTTGTGTTGCAGCGGATCATTCAGCGTCATTAGTCGGAATCGCCGATCAACTCGGCAATTCACCCTTTGGTGTAGTTCATCGCCGTCTTGCACCAGCCTTCAGCCTCATCGTGCTCTGGGTCATTGGGCGGCATGGTACTGCTTCGTGAAACTGCTCAGCGATTCGTCAATTATTCCTTTTTTCCGCCTACTTGATCCTTTTCTTCAGGGCTCAACACATTGGAACAAAAGGTGAAGTACAAACCTTCAGCGACTTGCCAAGTGGACTCGGAGATCCTCAGGCCTTTATTTCTTTGTTCTTTTCACATTTTACATTCCTTTTTGCAACATAGTGTCCATGCTTTGCCTAAAACTTCAAATACCTGAAACTTAAGGATTTTCATTAGATATTGAGATAAAATAAGCAATTGAGGACCAATTTCTATTAAAATATATCCCTTAATGAGTCTAATTTATGGACTTATCATGGATCCACATAAGGTAGAAGTTTTTAGTTCTACTTGGGTAAGTAGGACAACCCTTTTCAGTGTGGGAGAAACCAAGGATCATGTTATAGCTCACATGGTCTCTATATAGGTTAAGAATAATTCCCCACATTAACAATGAACTATGGTTACTTCAAGAAGTATCGTATATGAGTTCAAAGTTTATAAAGATGAAGTTAGCTTGCATTGACCATGATATGTGACTTTTGTTTTATAACTCTTTTATATCATGTTTTAACTTGGTCAATTGTATGTCATGAAATGAAATGTCCTTTTTAGCATGGTTTAAATGTATTATTCATGGCTATCATACTTGGTACATCATTTTGTACTAACACATACTCTTGCCTACATTTCCCCAAATGTAGAGTTTGACAGTAAGGGTCATCAATTTTGTGGCTAGTGGTTGAGTTCGAGATTTTCGAGCTTTGGTAAGACCTCATGCTTTGAGGACAGAGTTTTATTGTCTTAGTTTCTTTAATGTATTTATATTTTAGACATGATGTATGGGCAAGGCCTATTTTTATTCTATTGTATTAGATGGCTATGGTGAGACAAGAGTTTAGACTTCGGCTTTTCATTTTATAAAATGTTTTGGAATTGGACTACTGTTTTACTCTTATTGTTCTATTTATTATGTTATGAGAGCTAAATGGATTGTATGGAGTCCTTCAAGGTTTTATACGCCATGTTACATCTAGGGTGTACCCCTAAGTCGTGACACAATTTTAGAACTGTATTACATATTTTTTTCTGGCTTTAATGGTTTGAAGACTCATAGTTGGGATTTGGTTGTGGTTATTTTGGGATTTGGTTTTATACGTCGAGTTTTTATTGTTATGCAGTCATACTCTATTTTGCTGTTGTTGACTATTGCGTAGGCCTCCACTTGGTAATAATTGCTGTAAAAATGTATGTTATGTCATTTAATTTTGGGTTGCAATTTGGAGAGGAAAATGTAATGAAACATACATTTAAAAAGGGTCTGATGAGCTATTCACTCTACTAGTAATCTCTAAATTGCTACTTTAATCCTGACGTGTTAATATTCTATCTATAATGGTTGTGTGACATAATTTCATGTAGATTATATACTCTAAAGAAGGGGTACACTCCATATTAATACCGCAAGATCCATAATTGAGGTATGTTAAGGCTAAGCGTTACTTCCTTTGAGCATGGATTTTAGCTTTCAAAATCGTCAAAGGTTGCAACTTGTCTTAAACTCCATCAAGCTCAGGTTGCAACATTCGAAAGCTGATTTCTGCAAGAGTGAGTAGGCGATGAATCGAAAGCTCCAAGTTCAAGATTTTCTGGCAACTTCGAAAGAAAATCTGTACCAATCCATAAAGCCCATGGCCTTGATTTTTATAAGGATTGTAGATCTTGCAGTCATCTTTCCAATGGACAAAGAAGCTTGCAATTTTGGTGCTTCTACTAAGAGTTATAACTTTTCTCCCGAAGCTGAAAAAAAAGTTGAGCATGGAAGATTTTGATCCGACTCCGAAGGAAAATTTGTACAAAATCATAAATCCCATTGCTTGGATTTTTATATGGATTGTGGCTATCGAAGTTATCTTTCCAATGAAAAATAATCTCGCGATTTTGGTGCTCCTACTGAGAGTTATAAATTTTCTCCCATAGATGTGCAAAGCTGAAAAATTGAGCATGAAAGATTTTGTGCTGTCTTCGAAGGCAAGACTGTACAAATCTATAAAGCTTATGGACGTGATTTTTATATAGATTAAAGATCTCGAAGTTAACTTCCAACAAAAAAGAAGATCATTATTTCGGTGCTCCTACTCAAAGTTATGAATTTTCTCCCATATTGGGTAATGCTATAGAAAGCTGAAGAGTCAAGCACTCCAGATTTTGAGACGACATCAAAGAAAAATCTGTACTAATACATAAAGCCTATGGACGTAATTTTTATACAGATTGATGACCTCGAATTTATCTTTCGAACAAAAAAATAATTCAATATTTTGGCATTCCTACTCCAAGTTACAAATTTTCTTTCATATGTGCGCAAAGCTGAAGAGTCAAGCACGCTAGATTTTAAGCTAACTTTGAAGACAAATATGAAGTAATCTATAAAGCCTATGGACATGAGTTCATATGGATAGAAGTTCTCATAGTTAGTTCCAACATAAAAAGAATCTCATTATTTCAACCTTCCTACTCCGAGTAATGAATTTTCTTCTATGAACGCTCAAAGTTTGGAAGGTAACCTTTGCCTGTGATTTAGTCGTCTTTTAAAAAAGGGGGCTTGTGGTTATATAAATTAAAGAAATAATCAAAATTCAAAATTCTAGACGAGAAGATTCTTGTTGAAATATAAGTCACCATTTATTGCTTAAAAAATCACTACACCATAATAAAAAGATGAAAAAAATCCTAAGAAAAAAACAAAAACCCGACTACGAAAAAAAGTTTGAGGCTTATGATTTCTTGGCGACTTGTCTCAACTGCCCTTTCTAGTCTGGATATTCTTTCCACTTCATCATTAGACAATGTATGATTCGCCTCAATGGTATAAATCTCACACTTTATAATGGTGACATTCTTTTGATATTCATTAATGAGCGTGATGATCTTCATTTTCTTAAGAGGTTAAGACTTCTAAATCTTTCTCCACATCTGCTAGAGTTGCTTGAAACTTCCCATGGATCCATCCAACTTTTCATATTCCAGCTTTGCACTATCAAGACGTTGTTGTGCATTAGAGACAGACTTTTCATGTGATTCTTTAGTCATCTTTGATGATCTCAAAGCATCATATTCTGCGTACGACTTGAAGAAATCCTCGACAAGATCATCTAAAGCAGAAATATCAATAATGTCCATTTTTCTAATCTCCTCAAGAGTTGAAGCAATACTTGACTCCAAGTCTTCAAAGATATCAAAAGAACCCAAGGAAAATTGTGTAAGCCATCCACACAATGCACCTCACATCTCAGAAACAAAGTTGATTTGACGCAAAAAATAGTTTCTTGTGGCTCAAAAGTAGGAGCACCAAGTCGCAATTGCCATGAAAAAGGCTTGAATGATTTCGTACGTGTAATCTGATTCATGAATACTTCGGTCGCATTGATACCATTTGGTTGGGAAAACTTCTTGTCATCGAAAGAATTAGAAGGTGACTTCCTAGGTGGAACTACTTCCAATGAAAGTATCACGTCATTAAGAGAAGAATGGAAACCTGTTGCAGCCACAACAAGATCATTAAGACCTGCAGTGAAATCTGTAATCACATCATTGCCAAGGCCATCGTTGTATAATTCCTAAAGGTCTAACTAAATAAAGGGGAGAAAAAAATCATTAGATTCAAAACGTAGAAAAAAAAGAAGAATAGAGAATAGTATGAAAAAATGGAGAGGGCCTTACTTGTTTTGCTTATTAAGACAATGACGCCTGGTTTGAGTCCTCATCCACAAAGTCGTTACCATTAATGCCAATTGTATCTAAAATATTGATACCACAAGAGAAATCATTTAGCTCTTGTGTCTTTCTTTTTGGACGATTTCATTGACGATCTTCACTCTCTATTGGACTAAAAAAATGCATTGGTTTTCCCAACACCATTCGGTGAAGCATACATATGGGTAATATCATCACAAGTTTTCTCAAGGTTTGACGTTTTATCATTATCATTGTTCGATGAAACATGAGTTTCATTTGTACTGATAGAACCATGGACAACTTTCGAAGCAGTGGAAGTAACCTTTAAGACTAATGTAAGGCGCCGCCTCACTTTTGATTTGGAGGCACATCCCCCTATTTTGAGGTTTTCGACTTGGATAAGGTCTTGGCGACTTGCGGAGTATCATTTGACTTCGCTTAAGACTTGGAAAAGGACGTGAATTTTCTGTTGGTTGATCAGAAGCCCCTTTATATGACATGGATTTATGGTCATGCTTCGATTTCTTCAAAATTAAGCGGAGGTTTCCTTGTGAAGAATTCATCCTATGGGATGGCCACCAGTTCACATACTCGCGGGTCATTAAAGGGTCACCCTCTAATGGGCACATTGGAATTATAACTTTCAAAAAAGTATCAAGTCGAAAGGAGGAATTCTAAAGTTGCATTTATGTTAACAGTGTACCACTACAAGGTTGCTCCATAAGATCTCTAGGAATATCTTGACAAAAGCTTAATTTCCAACTAAATAATTTAGGGCTATAGACCTCCACAATGAAATTTGATTCATGCCTAAGGGTTACATATCCCGAACAAAGGCTTATGATAAATTTGCTCCACGACTTTGAAAGTTTGCCATCAATCCCTGCCTTGCAGTATTGCTAAATGAGAGGGCCGACGGGCATCATTGTGTTCAAATAGCTTTTGGGCGTCAGTAAAATTGAAACATTTGGTCATCTTCTCACTAGATATTTTGCATAGGGGTATGGATCGATGTGAATGATTGGCACAATGATGAGTCCCAAAGTATTCCCTAAGCCAACCATATATACACAGTGTATGGTGAAAGTTATATTTTGACACACTCAAGTTTGGAGAAGTAGAGATTTCTTTCAAGAGGCGATATATGCTAGCAAGAACCAGGACTGCCAGGGAAAATTTCTTTCAATGAGCCATCAAGATCACAACTTTAAAAAGACTAGCACACACATAGTTGACTTTCTTGTTCGAAAGCACGAATTTGCAAAGCAAACAAGTAATGAAGGCTGCCAAATTAGTCTCATCTCTAAGGAATTCTTATACATTTAGCTCGACAAAGGGGGCATTCTCCTTGTCAGTCTGCGGTAGGAAGTCCAAATCAACATGTCCAGAAGGATTATGGTTCAAACTTGGCTTTGTCACTCATACCTTTGACACCTTATGTGGTGGCTCGGCATATCTATTAGGTCTTATAAACCAAAACCTCACGCAATCATGGATCGACACATCATGGAGATCAACTTTCGGTAATCTACAGAAGGCCGAAAATAAATATAGACAACTTTTGGGAAGAAGAAATTCTTCTTGAGTATCAATCTAGGTTAATTCTTTCACTGAGGGAATGACTTCATCATAAAAGTAACCTCCAATTTCTTGTAAGTCCCAAAGTGATATGTACATCTCTCCAATGAAAGTAGAAATCGTGTTGGTGGATGGATGCGAAAGCTCACAAAAAGCATGGAGCACGTTGTCTTCATAGTCGTATGTATACAAAAAAGTATATACATCATCATAAAGCTTGATGAACACCAAAATCTCCTTGTGGTGAGGGAGAACATCCTCTACCCATTCCTAGTAACCAGGTGTGTAGCAAACATTACCGAAGTTAGAAGAGGGAACACTCCAATTGCCAAAACATCCATCGGGATGAGAAAATTTGGAAGATGCTACATCATGATGAATTGCAGATTTTAGTAAAGGAACTTTCATATGAGTAGCCCTGCTCAAGAAGTTTCTGATGACGTCATTGGTACCCATTTTTGACCATTCTTTAAGGAGCAGAGATTCACCAGAAATCCGACTAACAAGGGAGATGACTGATCCTCCAAAAGTAGGACTTTGGCATTCAGATTTTGTTGGTCACCCTTTACTTCAATAAGAGGATGCGGCATATCTCGGTCGCAGAAGTGCATCATGGTGCGGGATCAATTCTGTAATTCTCTATCAAAAATCTTCAAAATTTATTAAAAGGAAAAAGTTAGGTCCGTAAGCACATGTCCAAAGTAAAGGTGGTAACCTCAAATTTTTGTGGTTGTCGGAGGCTGATTTTTAATAGAAAACTGAACGAGTACAAATGCAATCTAATCGTGATTTTCATATATGATGTAGCCCTACAATTTTACTTTCCAACTCCGCAAGCAGCTTGTGATTTTGTTATTCCTATGTCAAGATATGATTTTTTTTGTGAAGCCGCACAAAGCTGGTGCAGTCAGTTCATCAAAACTTTAAGTTTATTTTGAAAAAAATCACCCCAGTGAATCCGGGAGTTGTCTGCTCGTGATTTTTGGATATATTGTAGCTCTACGAGTCTAGCTTCTGAAAAATCAAACGGATCACGATCTAGATATTCCTACAATGAGATATGAATTTTCTACCACAGTTGTGCTGAGCTGAAGAAAAAGTGGCGAAAATCAGAGTAAGAAAAAGGACATGAGAGAGAGGGACCCAATTGAACTTGATGATGCGACAAATCATATACAATCACCAGGGGAATGTGGGTATATATACATTTAAAAATATGGAGATATCAATTTTATTTTTAAAATTATGAAAAACTATAATGATGGATAGTTTAATTCCTACAAATTATGGAAATTATGGTAAATTTTCCTAGGAACCAAATTATGGTAAGTTTTCATAGGAATCAAATTATAATAAGTTTTAATAGAAACAAAGTTATGGAAATTTCATTGGATCAAAACATGGAAAAATCCTAAAAACCGAGTAAATAAAGTGTAAAGTTTCCCCGGAAACCAACATGGAAATATAGGAAGGGCTTCAAAACGTTTACTTCAAGTTGCACAAAATTATGAAACCATGGTAAGACTTGAAAAAAAGGGTGGCCAACACATTTTTGCCCTCAAGTTCAAACAAAAGTATGAAAACTATTAAAGTAACCTCAAGTTTCACAAACATTATGCGAATATGGAAATGTTTCACAGAAAAAGTTACTTCAAGTTACACATATGTTTCCGTATACAATTGGGGGAAACTTTCCTCGTAATCAACTATGGAAAATTTTGAAAAGTTCTCAACATACGCGTGAGAATTTTGAAAAGTTCTCAAAAACCTTTAAGTTTCAGGTATTTCAAGTTTTGGTGGAAGCATGGAAACTTAGGTGCAAAAAGGAACAAAAAGGCTAAAAAGAACGAAGAAGCTGAAACCTGAGCATCGCTAAGAACGCTTGGCGATTCGCCGAAGGGATGGACTTCACCCTTTGTTCCAGTACGCGAAGCCCTGAACGAGTAGGATAAAAAAGGCGATGAAAGGAGCAGTCGACATGTCGCCAAATAGTTCCGCGAAGTAGTACTATGTCACCCAACGACACAAAGCACGACAATGCTGAAGGCTAGTGCAAGACGGTGATGAACTACACGACTAACCTCGCTGAATGATCCGCCAACACTAATTTCTGAAGTCTATAAATACTAAACTCTTTATTAATTTTTAGGACTCGAACATTTATTTTAATTTTCACAATAGAATAATACTTTTTTCTCTAAGTGAGAGGGTTTTGGAGACTTGAAGGAGAAGAGGGTTTTCATCTTCAAGATTTGGAGTTGGGTCTCTTAGATTCTTCATTCTTAGCCTGTAACAAGACTTAAATCTTCATACCCATTTGAATGAAAACTCATTTAGGTATAAATTTCTATCTCTTGATGTGTGGCTAAAAACCCCAATTCTTGGGTTGTGATTTAACGAATATGGGTTAACATATTTGTTGGGTCATGCTTGCTGATAGTTTATTTGTAGTTTAATTGTGATTTATTTTAGTGGTTGTGTATGAATTTAATGAATTTGTAGCTGCAAATACAAGTTTATTTATGTGTTTTTGGCTTACTTAAGAGAGAGGTCGTAAAACTAAAACCACTAAATTGATGGCCTAAGGAGTGGGTCGACATGAAGTTCACCCTGAGAGGGTGAGCCTTAGTCCCATATCCTAACACTCAGCTCGAGAGAATAAGTGGGGTAAGGCATAGGCTGGCCTTCATGCGACAAGTGGGTATCCGAGAGGAACCCATTTGAAACGGGGTAAGTTGCTTGAGAGAGAACTTATTTCCACATAAAGCTTAGCCTAGTCACTATTACTCTATAAATTTTCTATCGAAAGCATGTACCCAATACTTTAGATTAACCTGTATTCCGGTCACATCCCAAGAATTCCCCTCTCATTGCTTAGATTCCATTGTTAATTTGCTATTTTTATCTATTTGCGACAAAACCCCCATTTAATATTTGACACTTTGTGTCACCCCCTTTTATTTACTATGTTTTTACTCGTTAACGTCTTTAGCTACGACTAGTTAGAACTAAATTTTATTTTTCTGTAAATTCTCAAACCCACTCTCTTGGGACCACCCCAACCCTTGGTTGGGTTATTATACTATTGCACGATCGTAGACACTTGAATTGGAAGTTGTGTCATTGATTACCGCAAACATCAAAGCACAAGATCCATATCACTAAATCAAGCTTGTAGACGCAATCCTTGCTCATCGAATTGATAGCCATTTTGCAGCTGATGACCCCAATTAAAACAGTAAGCTACCAAGAAATACCATGCGATAAGTCTTCATGAGCTGGAAACACTTCAAATTTAAAATGAGTTGGTAAATGACGGAAAGTCAAATAATCTCTTACAAATTTGAGAAAGTTGTCCGAAAGACTCCAGTATATATTGATTCGGATAACCTTAACATGTTGGCATTGGCATTTCTTATGAAGTTTCAAATGTTTCGCCAAAGATCAATACGTGAATTTTTTTTTTGCTTCACAAATACTTTAAGTCTTGTCATTACAAGTTTGAAAAATTGAGCACCCCAACAAGCCTCGAAGCAGGGGAAATTTGTAGACGGTGAAATTTTACGGATAAATCCATATTAAATTTAGATTAAATATTAAATTCATGATACGTTGACAAAATCAAATTATTTGTCAATAAAATCGAATTAATACTGTAAGTCAAAATTTTATGTCTTAAATAAAGTCCAAATTACATTTGGGCTCGTCAATTAAATTTACAAGACGAGCTCAATTCATGATCTTCATGCTCAAGATCCTCTAAAATTACTTGGACAAAAATACCTCTAAAACGGTAGCTTAGCCTATATAAAGGGGTCTTCATAGGCCAGAAGAACATACATAAATACATAGAGAATTCTTGCTCCGTAGGGGAGATATGTAAGTCTTACATATATAATGAAGTCTTCGCTCCAAGTGTTGAGCCGCAAACACTTCATCAAGTCAAGAACAATCATAGAGAGAATAATCAAGGGATTGCATCTCTTTTCTTAAAGTTTTCATAAAGATTGTAACCTTCTCACAAATTCAAATACAAATACTATTGTTTGCTTGCTATTTTCCTTTCTTTTTCGCTATATTTCGAGAACAAAACTTTAGTCGCATACAACAATAATAATACAAAGGAAATACAATTCCAAATATTGAGTAGGGGTTTCATGAAATAATAAATTCTGAATTTATATAAACAAAAATGAAAGCATCTTTAAAGAAAACATAAATAGTTCTCTATACAATAGTATTGTTGAACCTTGGTTAGTAGTTAATGTTTATTATTACACACATAGTTACAATAACTAATTTACCTCTAAACAAAAATACAGACTTGCAATAATAAAAAATTATAAAAATTCAAACTAAGAAAGTTATATGGAGAAAACACAAACAAACACATCTTCCTTAGGACTTATTATAAGAAGATAGATAAAAATAACCATGCAAAATCAATGCCTATTTTTTGAGCTCTTGTTCGACAGCCTCTTTGAAAATCCAATCAATATTCAAGAGTCTTCTTCATCATGTTTAGTTAAAGAATGAATCTGATAATACAATAATACAAAGAACAATGAAATATAAATAATAATATTGAGTTGATATTTCATGAAACAACAAAAGGTTTGAATGTGTATTGACAACAAAGGAGGAATATCATGGAGTATATTAAATTTTATGATTTAATAGTTGGGGGTTATTAATATGAATACTTAAAAGTCTTGGAATAAATGATATTATTAAGAGTAGAAATTCAATATATAAAATTATGGAGGTGAAACTTTTAAAATAAAGAAAGAAAGAAAAACACAAATAAAAAAGCTAAAAGAAGAACATTTATATTATATAGAGATATATTAAATTTTATGATATAATAGTTGGAGGTTATGAATATGAAAACTTAAAAGTAATAGAATTAATGATATAATTAAGAGTAGAAGTTCAATACATATAAATTATGCAGGTGAACTTTAAAAATAAAGGAAGAAGAAAAACATAAATAAATAAGATAAAACAAATACAATTAAGAACCGTAGACCTGCATACGTGGCACCACCACAAACCACGATTCCCTTTTAATTTATTTATTTTCAAAACTAGCCTTCCTCTTTCATGAAAAGTTGTGGCTTTTATGAAAAGTTGTGACTTTTATGAAAGGTTGTGACCTTTCCGAAGGGTTGTAACTTTTTCAAAGAGTTGTGACCTTTCAGATATGACACAATAAACATTTGTTGACACTACCCTTTTTTGTCTATAAATAGACGAATTTCCTCTCATTTTAAAACAACAAAAATTCTAAACTTTTTCTGCAAAATTAAATATTTGTGTACTTTGCTCCTGTTGAGCTGCTCACTCACACCATTATTTTTGTAGTAATACATGATGAGTCCACAATTTGGACTCATTTCAGGTTTTATTTTGATAGATTTAGTGTCCTCAAATGCATATTTTGTGTCAATAACTGATGTAAATCCCTAAGTTTCAGGTATTTAGAGTTTGAGGCAAAGCATGGACACTACTTGGCAAAAAGGAACACGACGGCTGAAAAGGCGAAGAAATTAAGGCCTAAGAATCGCCTAATGCATTAGGCGAGTCGCCGAATGGCCTTCACCTCACCTAAAGTTCTAGTGTGTTGAGCCCTAAAGTAAAAGATCAAGTTGGCGATGAACGGGAGCAGTCGGTTCATCGCTGAACAGATCTGCGAAGCAACACCATATCGCCCAATGATTCAAAACGCGAAGATGTTGAAGGCAAGAGCTGAAAGGCGATGAACCAGACCAAAGGGCGGATCGCCGAGTGCATCGGTGATCCCAACTAATTGTGCCGAGTAATTCTTCGAAGCACAAATTTTCAAACACTATAAATACTTGTTTGAATTGTTAGCTTAGTATCTAGAAATTAAGTTGTAGCGAATTAATACTTAGAGTTTTTGGGAGATATTGTTCTTGAGCTTGAAGGTTTTGAAGGTCCAAGAGATTGGATGTGGGCATCAAAGAAACTTTATCTTATACATGTTTAAAGACATTTTCGATCGTACCCATTTGATGGAAACAATTTTTGGTATCGATTTCTATCTCTTTATCATGTCTAGCTAAAACCCAATTCTTGGGGTGTGATTTTGTGAATATGGGTTAAATTTACTGTTGGGTATTGCTCATTGATAGTCTATTTGCTGTTTAAATGTGATTTCGTTTAGTAGTTGTGTTTGAACTTAATGAAATTGTAGTTGCAAATACGATTTTATCTTCGTGTTTTTGGCTTGCTCGAGAGAGAGG
The DNA here is from genome assembly GCA_029582605.1 of Solanum gracilifrons. NCBI lineage: Eukaryota > Viridiplantae > Streptophyta > Magnoliopsida > Solanales > Solanaceae > Solanum > Solanum gracilifrons. The sequence goes on along the minus strand of JAJOOH010024126.1, from coordinate 842 downwards.
TTTTAAAACCAAGACTACTAAATTGATAGCCGATGGTTATTGGGTCATTAAGGGTTCAACTTGAGAGAGTGAATCCTAGACCTTCTCGCACACATTCAGCTCGAGAGAGTGAATGGGCAAAGGCGAAGGCTGTGCTTAATTGCTGCAACTCGGTATTTGAGAGAAACCGAGTTGATTCGGGGTAAGTTGTTCGAGAGAAAATTTACCCCCACTAAAGTGTTGCTTAGTTATAAATAGTCAATGATTTACTATCAATAGCATTTACCCAATTGTTTATTTCATCCCGTATTCCTATCACATCCCAAGAATCCCGTCTCCCTATTTCGCATCTTCATTTTGCTATTTTTGTTTCTTAGTTGAATACAAACCCCCATTGATAATTGACATTCGTGTCACCTTTAGATTTAGTATATTTTTATTCGTTAATATTTATAGCTATGATATATTAGAACATAATTTTACTTTTCTATTTGATTCTCGATTACTAACCACTCCTTTGGGACTCGACCCTAACCCATTCGGTTGGGTTATATTACTACACACAATCGTTGACACTTGAACTGGAAGTTGTGTCTTTGATTACGTCAAACATCAAATTGGCGTCGCTACCGGGGAGTGGTGTTAGTTGAGAATTTGTAGTTAAGTAGTATTTTTGTTCTTGTTAATTATAGTGATACTTACTTATTTTTTAGTTTTAGTTGTGTTTTGCTTGTTTGTGTATTGCAACAGGAAAGATGAGTGTGAATGGTGATTCTGGGTATCAAACGGATCACCCCTTTTTGAAATTATTGAATTTTAGGGACAACCTCCTAACGCTCAAACAAGAGAGGGGGGGGGGGGGG
>JAJOOH010024125.1:0-33505 GCA_029582605.1 Solanum gracilifrons | reverse complement strand
AAAAGTGACAAAGTAGAGTGCACCACCCAATGTCCTTGTCTTCATTGGACCGCATAAATCAGAGTGCACCAATTCAAGCAACTCTGTCTTTCTTGAAGAAGGATTAGACTTAAAGGAAACTCTATTTTGTTTACCAGCCAAGAAGTGCTCACACTTTTCTAATTTAGCACTTTGGAAATCTGACAATAATTTCTTCTTGACTAGCACATTAAGTCTTTTCTCACTGATGTGGCTAAGCCTCTTGTGCCATAAGGTTGAAGAGTTATCGCTCTCAACCATATTTACCATATCAAAACAAGCAGAAGTCGTAGTCCAATATAGACCACGACGTTTGTTACCACGAGCCACAACCAAAGAACCCTTAATGAGCTTCCATTTTCCATCACCATTGGTACTAATATACCCTTCATCATTCAAAACACCACCATAAATTAGGTGCAGACGAACATCAGGTGCATGTTTCAAATTTTTCAAAACTAGTTTAGTTCCAACGCTAGTTTTCAAACAAATTGTACCAATACCAACCACCCTAGATATAGTTACATTACCCATACTCAAGGTTCCAAAATCACCAGGAGTATAGGAAGAGAAAAAATCATTTCTTGATGTCAGGTGAGATGCGACACCAGTATCCACAACCCAACTTGATTCATCACAAGCAATATTTATCAGATTCGCATCAAGGAAGGTAACAAGATCTTCAGTGGTGATGGTGGCTAGGAAATTTTCATTGCCATCTTCTTTAATTTCATCTTTGTTTTTGTGCTTCTTCTTTAGCTTCCGACAAAACTTCTTTGTGTGCCCTTTCATACCACAATGATATCACTCAATATCCTTAAGTTTGCCTCTGGATTTGCTCCAATTTTGTTCTCTTTTCTGAGAACCATGAGTTTTGTTTCTCCCCCTGGAGCCAGTTATCAAGACTTCCAATGAAGAAGAACCTTGAGTTTTCCTTCTCATATTTTCGTCAAGACACAACTCTTGGTGAAATCCAAAGAGTTCACACCATCTGGAACAGAATTTAACAATGAAGTTCTAAATGTTTTCCAAGAGTCTAGTAGGGCACCAAGTAGAAGCAAGCCTTAAATTTCTTCATCAAATTTGATGCCCATAGAAGATAATTGGTTCATGATCCCCTGAAAATTATTCAGATGGTCTTTCATCGGAGCACCATCATGATACTTTAAACTCAGCATCTGATTTATTAAGAACATTTTGTTGTTGCCAGTCTTCTGTGCATACAAACTTTCAAGATGCTCCCATAGGGTTCAAGCATGTCTCCCCAGAAAGATGGTTCAACACATTATCATCAATCTATTGCCTAATGAATCCACAAACCTGTCTGTGCAACAGATTTCACTCTTCATCTGTTTTATCAGGCTTTACAGTGGTAAAGACTAGTTTGTAAAAATCTTGACATAAAGCATATCTTTCATTTTCCCCTTCCAAATGGCATAATTAACATCATTCTACTTGTGTTGGCTTCCATCATTTTCTGAAAAATATAGTTATTGCAAACCAAAGTAAATTTTTTATGATGTGGAAGTTGAGATTGTGCTGCAACCACCGAGTATACTCAGATAAAACCTTTGTTCTGATATCTATTTGTTGGAAAAATCCGGACAAACACAAAAATATATATGGTCAAAATAATGAAAATAAAATGGGAAAATAATTATACCAAGAATTTTAGGTGGAAACCCTTCTAAATAAGGGAAAAACCACGGGCCAAGAGGAGCAACTGCTATCACTGTAGCAAGGAATTTTTACACTTTGTAGTAACGAATACAATATTCAAAGTGACTACTACACACTCAAAAGGAATAACACTCTTTTGATTTCCATCTTACTAAAATATCACTCACACTCTATTTTTTTTCACATACTATTTTTCTTATATAGTTTATGGGATACCTCAATTTGCTCTCAAATATTTTTTCTCTCTATCTTGGTGTGTTCTCTATTTATAGGAAGAGAAAACCATGCCTATGTCACTGATGACATAAACAAATGTAACAAATTTCAAAAAGTTGCAAATCTTACCAATTTGCCAACCACCAAATCTATCATTTTTTCAACTCTTGGAGCAGTTTTTTTTTCACCAATTTGTTGTCACTATTCCTTTTTAACAATTGCTTGAAGCAATTGAGTAGCAAAAGTTGACTAATATAAAAACATGGGATGGACCTCACAGTTTGTGCATGAAAAACATTGTGAAGTGTGGATCACACAAGAGAGGTTTCCGCTTTTTAATTGAGTTTTTAAACTTTCCAGTTGTAATAATCAACAATTTTGATAAATATGGATATTTAGGTTCTTCTAGATCTTGCTAGATTCATGTACTAAGGCTGTGTTGCAAATTCTGGACCTAAATGCTTATCGTGAATTATTTGACCATTTCATCTAAAAGTTCAAGTCGTTAGAGAAAGTACACTTTTAATTACTTAATTATGTCTTCAACACGCCCTCTCACGTGCATACCTGATTCCGATTTATGGGTCAAGCACTTTTGAAGAATCCAAACAATATAGGTTCTCGCTATGAGATTCACGAGCAAAAAATAAAATTAAAAAAATATTACTTTAATATAGCAGGTATATTAGGCGAACCGTCTTTTCGGAGGAGTTTCTCCATGGTATGTTCCTGCACATATTCTAGCCTCCTTTTCTGAATCCATGTATGTAATATCTATATAATTACTTGTGGTTTTCAGAAGGCTTGCAGTTTTAACATATTAAGATCACAACAAAATCATCGATAGGGACAAAACTATAGGCACGCAAGAAGATTCATTAGGAAATTACATTGATATAGAATGTCGAAATTATTTTCTAAATGTATATAGAGAAGATATTGTATTCCCTTAGCTTTATTATGTGTACACTCCAACTTCGCCTCAACTGGCAAGTAAGCACTGCAACTTTGAATGTACACATTTAGACACCTCAACTTGGTCTCAGCTAGCAACTAAGCACTTCAAATTGTCCCTATTGTGTCTTGTGAACAGCGGATGCTAATGTGCACATAATTTTTGGAGGTGTCTAGTCGATCATTTTATAAGTTGGAATGCTTAACTAACATAGTGGAGACGAGTTGAGGGGCCTAGATGTGCATACTCCAAGTTGGAGTGCTTACTATCCACCTGAGGCTATGTTCGAGTGTTTGTTTAGGTATTATGCCCTTCATTATATTTTGATGGCATAACACATAAACATGACTCTTAACGTGTCGTCATCTGGCAACTAACTTTTAACTTTGAGTGTGCACAAGTAGTAAACTTGTATAGAATTGAGCAAATGGACACATTCATCCTACATGACACCCTACATGACAATTTTGTGTCCTATGTAGCGTCCTACGTGTATTATGTCATGTAGGACATGTGTGTCTATTTGTTCAATTTTATACAAGTTTAAGTGTCTACTTGTGCACACTCAAAGTTGGACGGCATAGTTATCCGCTAAAGATAAGTTAAAAGTCATGTTTATGTATTAGGCCTATATTGAATTCTGTTAGTGAAATGCATCGATATAAGTATTTTGAATTATCTTATAAAAAAAAAAGTAAGACAGTAGGAGTAGAATGGAAACAGTAAGGCATAGTATGATGAAAATTTGTTCTGGGATTGCAGATAAGGGCAGGACTGTTGGAACTAGGATGATTATGAATGGAATCACAGATAGAACCATTATACAGTAATATTCTTAAATTAAAGATATGTAGAATGTACTAAAAATATCTTTTAATCTTATGTTAGACATGTTAGGTGGAAAACTGAAATTAAAGAATAACCAAAAATGAAAACATATATTTTTTTTAAAAAAAGAACAGACTAAAAAGGAAAGTAGTAACACAAACAAATTGAAACGGAATGAGTATAAATTTCCCATCATTTGATGGCCAAGAACATAAAATGGCTAATATTAGAGCTTTCAAAAATAGATGAATCTTTAAATATCCAATCTTGACTTCATGACCTACAAGATTTCATGTAATCAATTGATTGATATTCAAAAAAAATTCCCCTAAAACCTTACATTTCCATTTGGGGTTTTACCAAAAAAACTCAGATTTTTCTGTATCTTTGAAAAATCTTAGTGTTTTGTGCTGGATGGATTTTCTTTCCATGTATAGAAATCCCTTTGGCTTTACTATAAATTTTGCTCAACATTTGATAGTCAAGAACAAAAAATGGCTAATATTAGAGCATCAAAAATGATGAATGAGAAAACAAAAGTCCCACAAAGAGGACTTGGTATTGCTCAACTTGAGAGGATTAGATTAGAGGAACAGCATAAAAAAGATTCAATTTTTCAGACAATTCAATGCCCCAAATTCATACCAACATCATCAAGAATTGATTTTTCTTCAAAAGATTGTGTCTTTACACCAAATCATCATGGTGTAGTTTTTGAGCATAATTTGAATCTTCCTAGTGTGCTGCAGCAAAGATATCAACAGTATCAGGAAACTAGAAGTTCTACATCAATTATAAGTCAACTTCTTTGAGTTTTAAGTATTCCTTTGTACTTAACTAGATGGGGAGCCTTGGCTTAACGTAAAGTTGTTGTCATAGCCTCTTCTAGAAATGCAGGGTAAGGTTGTGGAATGAACCTTTATGGTTAGGCCCTTTCCCCGATTCATGCATAGCAAAAGCTTAATGCACTAGACCACCCTTCATATATACTTAACAAGGGTTCTCGGGTTAGAGCCTTGGGTATGATGTCACCCTTGTAAGGGGTGTTATTGGTTGTATATGTTTTTTTAGTATCTACATGTTCTCTTCTTGATTGTTTTTCAACATGGCTTCTTCGCTATTGTGTTTGCTTTACATGATTTTTGATATGCTTACTCAAGTTGAGGGTCTATCGGAAATGGTCTCTCTACTTTCACAAGATAGATGTAAGGCTACGTACAGTTACCCTCCCCATATCCCACTTATGGAATTATACTGGATATATTATTGTTGTTATATATGTATTAGGATTAACATGTGTATAGTGTTTTTTTCCTTGTGTTTGAATTGCTTTTGTGGAAATTGTAGGTGAATATCTCATCACCTGTACAAAGTTTTCAGATGGAGCCCCCTTCAAACCAAATTTATTATGGCTGTAAATGTTTACCTCATTTGCCTGAAGAAGTTAAGGTAATTCTATCAGTTTGTTTGATAAAAATGAATAAATCTCCTTTGTCTCCATAAACTAATACTCCCTCCGCTTCAATTTGTTTGTCTTACTTTCCTTTTTAGTTCTTTCAAGAAAAAAAAATTCCTTTTGGTCAACTCTTTAATTTAAACTTTTCACTTGACATATATTTAAGACCATAAGATTAAGGGCATTTTGTTACATTTTGCATATCTTTAGTTTAAGACCGCAACACTTTTTTACTTCCTTAGACTCGTCTCAAGTCAAAACCAAACAAACAAATTGAAACAGAGTATTATTTGTATGTTTGATCCCCTGGTTCCAAAATAATGGTAAAAAATAGCATCTTATGTAGCTAGAATAACAAAAAAAATGGTATTATGTGTATGCTCATAAATTTGATGTCTATTTTTCTGAATAGCTATATTTTGGTTTGTTGGTGATGTAATATAGATGGCTGGCGTGAAGAGGTCCTATCCGTTCTCTCTAGAATACCCGCCTGTCCCTTCATTTCGATGCAAAAAGTGTTGTGTTGCCCCTGTATCCAGATCAAATGAATCCACTTCCTGCAGCAACAAGTGCTCAGCCAATGTAGAAGAGGGAAATGTGCTTAAAAGGTTCTATATCTTACCTGGAAATCGCTTAGTTCTAATACTTGAGACTGATAATATTTGTCATTTTGCATTTTTACAGAGAAGTTAAGTCAAAAGCTCTCAATGGAGATTTTCTCAGATTAGCTCCTCCAGCAACAGCTTTTGCCACATTTAGGAGAAGTAAACCAATGTTCTTTAACTGATTCAGCCCCACAATGCCTTCAGCTATATGACTATGTTCCCTCTCGGGTGAGACTAAAGGACTTAAGCATTTATACTCTTGTTCATGTACTCTGCTTTTAAATCTCGGTTTTACTACCTTCCGAACGTGTTTAATCCACAGGTAGCTGCTGCAGAGCATACGCGTCTTTCAGGTCTAAGCATATCAGTTCAACAACCCATCCTCGGATTCATCTGATCTGCAAAGGTGAAGATTGATCGAGAAGGAACTCTTGGAAGTGACTTTCATAGTGAAGTAGAATGAAATGTGGATTTGGAACTGAAGTTATAGAAGTTTGTCAATGCCATATGTTTTTGATGTCCTGGTGTGTAAGGCTCACGTTAGAGGTGTGTGTGCAGGGCTTTAATTCTTTTACATGATAGAGAACGTTGTTTCGAGTGATTGTCCGACCATTTATAGGGATAGTTTGTAGATAAAACTTCATATGCATGTTGTTGCATGAAAAACATTGTGAAAATGTGAATCACAGAAGAGAGGTTTTCATTAGCCTCGAGGCTCCGCTTTTTAGTTGGGTTTTTTTTTAATTTTTCAGTTGTAATAATCAACAATTTTGATAAAATATAGAGGTTTGGATTCTACTTGATCTTGCTAGGTTCATGTAGTGAGGCTGTGTTGCAAATTTTGGACGTAAATGCTTATCATGAATTGTATGACTATCTCATATAAAAGTACAAGTCGTTAAAGAAAGCACATGTCTAATTACTTAATTATGTCTTCAACACGCCCTCTCACTTGCAGACATGATTCCTTTTTATGGGTCAAGCATATAAAAAAGGCATAATACATATATTGGACCCTAAACTTGGCTTCAAATTTTAACTTTGACCTCCAACTTTCATAGTGCACAAATAGGCACTTTAACTTGTATAAAGTAGAACAAGTAAACACACGAGTCCTACATGGCACAATACACGTAGGACACCACGTAGGACAAAAAATGACATGTAGGATGCCATGTAGGACATGTGTGTCTATTTGTTCTATTTTATACAAGTTAAAGTGCCTATTTGTGCACTATGAAAGTTGGAGGTCAAAGTTAAAATTTGAAGCCAAGTTTAGGGTCCAATATATGTATTTTGCCTATAAAAAATATATTTGAGAATTGGTGGCGGCTAGTGAGACTTGATTCCAAGACCTCTACCCATCGTGGTGCAATATCGAATTGTGTGGTCACCTCATCTGCAAGCTTAAGTTGTTAGAGAGATCATAGCACACTTCTAATCTCTTGATTGCGTCTTTAAGATGTTGGCTCCCTTGGTTTCTTCCTTTGTTTTCTTCATTAAAAATTGAATCCCCTTGATGAAAACCGTGACTCCCGTGACTCTTTCATTGGGTTAGGTCACTCCTTAACGCAATGTGATAGTTAACAATAATTCTCAAAAAGCCTAGAAATCACAATAGAGCCAACATGTTCAAGGTTTTTTGTTAAACGAAGAAGTCATAAGATAGTTGGTCGTACCTAATGCGTCCATTGATTGTTTTAAGCCAGAGAAATAGACCACAAAAGCCATGGCTTGGATATCTTTCCCAAACCTTTTACCCACTTACTATGTAAAGGAGACGTTATTTTCATTAGCATCTGTAGTTGGAACCCCGTTGCATTTGGATATGACCACAATCAATAAAACTCGACTTAGTTGTACAAAGGTAAAAGTTTTAGTGAACCTAATCGCTAATCTTCCTGAACATGTTTAAATGGACATTAAAGATGAGAGTTCAGGAGCATGTTTAAATGGACATTAAAGATGAGAATTCAGGAGCAATAAGGACAATATAGATTAATATTCAAATACGATTATTTACCTAAATATTGCAGGGAATGCAAACTACAAGGCCACAATATTTACGAATGCAAAATGATCCATCCGGAATTAGGATCAAGAAAACAAGAGGGGTTCAGGAGAAAGGAAGAAAGTTCCAAGGTAAAAACAGATCAGGAAAACAAGGACAAAGGGGCGAACAACAGTAATCAAATGAATAAGAATAATGCATTGAATGAAGACAGTCTATAACGATCTGGTTGACAACAATAATGATGCACAAGACAATGAGGTAGAACGCAAAGGCATAAAGAAGAATGAAGAACAACATAAAGCTTATACTGTTCACAAGAGAACTCCATGACTAAGGGTTGGGCTGAATAGAGTTTTCGAAATCAAAATAAAGCAGTTAGTGACACAGTGAAGGAAATTAAAAAACCTTCTAATCAAATTGATGACAGTCAACCAACTAATCCGCCTGATCAAATAGCGGAGGAGAGATTAGAGGTAGGTGCAGACAGTGATGTCATAGAAGTAACTACATCTAATATAGGGTAGCATGAAATTAAAGAAATGAAGAACAACAATGAGGTTGTTGTTGGGAAATGCAAGCACAAACAAATGTACACGACAAGGAAAAAGCGGAAGAAAACCCAATCTAAACTTCCCCTTCTCTTTGAACCAAGAGGAGACAAACTAATGCAAAAACAAATATTGTTTGGGGCAGCAAACAAATTACCAAAATAAATATAGCAAGGCAAAATCAAATCAACAACACGAGACACCAAGATTAACGTGGAAAACCTCTTCGGGTGAAGAGTAAAAACCATAATGCCAAAGCTCCACTATAATCAACAAAATTTACAAATGTGTTCTCTAAAATGGCCACCAACAAAGTGTCAAACAATGAGCAACATAGTTACAATATAACACCAAAAACTAGAGAAATAAAAGGAGTAAAATCACCAAAAGCAGCTACTGTTCAAGCTAAAACCTGAAGCTGCAGGAATCCAAATTAACCTCTCTTAGTTTCCAATCAAATATTAAGTTGAAAGAACTAAGTTATCCAAAAATCAGCTCAATCGGACAAGAAACGAAGCGGGAATCACAATTTGAAAATGACTCCTAGGACTAAAATTTAGGTGCAAAAATCTGCACTCTTTTTCTCAGTTTTCTCTCGTGTGGCTGTTAATCTCTCTTGTTTATGAAATGAAAATAAGACCTAAAAGAAGTCTTACATATGTACCATAATATTGGTCTTATGAGCAAAAGCGAATTAGTCCAAATTGGACCTTTAATTTATCAATATAGGAAGGGAAAAAGATCCAAAACTCAACAATTCTCCCCCTCCCGACCATGTGGAGGAGACCACCATCTCGGCGATCATGCAACATTCTTCAAACTTCCCTCTTGGCAAAGCTTTAGTGATCATATCGGAACCATTATCATCCGAGTGGATCTTTTCAAGTTTCAAGCAACTTAAAATCCAACACATCTCAAATCTAATAATGTCTCATATCAACGTGTTTTGACCGATCATGAAATATGTAATTCTTGCCAAGATGAAATGCATTTTGACTATCACAATAAAGAACATACCTCTTTTGAGCACAACCAAGTTCCTCCAAAAGTCTCTTCATCCAGAGCAACTCTTTACAAGCTTCAACAACAACAATAAGCTTAACTTTGGTAGTAGATAGAGAAACACATTTTTGCAATCTAGATTTCCAAGACACAACTCTCCCGCAAAGTTAATCCTATAGCCTAAAGTAGACTTATGAGTATCAACATCACCGGTCATATCTGAATCAATGTAACCACAAAGGATAGGCTTTCTTGTCCCAAAACTCAAACTAGAAGTGCCACAAAGATATCTCATAATCCATTTCACAACATTTCAATACTCTCTTCTTGGATTAGAAAGAAAATGACTAAAAATACCAATAGAATGAAGAATATTTGGTCTTGTACATGCCATTTCATAAATCAAACTACCAACGGCTGTATCATAAGGAACTTTCTTCATATCATCCTTCTCACCATCACTGGAAGGACAACATTTCATCCTAAAGGTGTATTGACAACCTTAGATTTGTCCATGTTGAATCTACGAAGTACTTTCTGGATGTACTTCTCTTGTGATAACTGCAACTTTTTGGCCTCTCTTTCATGAACAATCTGCATGCCAAGAATCTGTCTTGTTGGTCCCAAGTCTTTCATAGCAAAAGACTTATTCAACTTTTAAATCCGGCAAGCATTATGACCAATAGTAAGCATGTCATCAAAATAAAGCAAAACAATGATAAAGTCACTATCAGAGAATATCTGTGAAAAAAACACAATGGCCTGAAGAAGTTTTTTTGAGGCCCTGCTGACTCATAAAAAAAAAGCTTCCTATACGAGCTTGTTTTAGACCGTACAAGCTATTCTTCAATTTGCAAGCACATAATTCTCTTTTCCCTTGACTTCAAATTCTCCTGGTTGCTTCATATAAATTTCTTATTTTAACTCACCATGGAGAAAAGCAATTTTAACATTCATTTGCTTGACCTCTAGGTCCAGACTTGTATCCAAGCCTAGAATCATGCGAATAGATGACATATTCACAACTAGTGAGAATATCTCATCAAAATCAACTCCATTCTTCTGGTTAAATCCCTTCACAACTAATCTAGCCTTACCGTGGAACTGGGTTATCATCTTCGTGTTTCACTCTGGAAACTCACTTGTGTTTCGAAGCTTTTCTATCTTTAGGTTATTGTTTCTGTTGACTAATTCTTCAAAATAGTTATTTTGCATAAATCAGTTGTGGGTCTATTTTCTAGGATTAGTGGGTTTATGTTTTACTTAGTCAATGAAACTATCTTCTTATTGTAGTGGACCATGTTTACCACTTTTTCCATGTTTTCCATTATTTGTGTGTTGCTTTACTTTAGCTTTAGTAGTTAATTATAAGCATATAAAAGGGCAATAGGAGTTTTGGTTTTTAAGTAAGAAAGTTCAGCAGTAAAAGAAACCTTCTGTCTCTCAAACACTTTCATTTATTTTTGCCTTTTCATCCAACAAATTTGGTATCAGCGCCACTTTTAAGAGTAACGAGAGAATAAAATTTTAGCCCCAGAAATACCAAACCAGAGAAACAATGGCAGCAAACTCTACCAGTAACTCCCAACATATTCCAATTTTCAAAGGGATGAATTATCACTTTTGGAGTCTTAAGATGAAGACTCTCTTCAAGTCGCAAGAGTTGTGGGACTTGGTGGAGAGTGGATTTGCAGATCCGGATGAAGGACACGCACAACGGCTATAGGAGAATCACAAGAAAGACTCGAAGGCATTGTTTCTGATTTCAACATGCCCTTCATGATGATATATTTCCCCAAATTTCAGCAGCAGAGACTTCTCACGAAGCTTGGGAAATTCTGCAACAGGAGTATATGGGAGATAAGAAGGTAATTGCTGTAAAATTGCAAACTTTGCGTCGTGATTTTGAAACTTTACTTATGAAAAGTAATGAATCTGTTCAAGATTATATGTCTAGAGTTTCTTCCATTGTTAATCTCATGAAGTCGTATCGGTAGAATATTGGTGACGAAATTGTTGTGGCAAAGGTGTTGGGATATTTAACCAAAAAATTTGATCATGTGGTTGCTGCTATTGAAGAATCCAAGGATTTATCTGATTATTCATTTGATGAATTAATGGGTTCTTTATTAGCTCATGAAGATAGGATAAACAGGTCTCATGAGAAAATTGAAGAAAACACATTCCAGGTGAAAGAGGGGTCATTTTTCTCCAAAGAAAAATCCTCAAATTTTTCTGGCAGAGGTAGAGGAAGTAGCAATACTGCTCATACTGCTCGTGGAAGTAGCAACAATTCTACTCCATCAAGATCTCATTCTCCAACTTCGGCGTCATCCAGCGAGACGCCACCAACAAAGTTTCGGTCACTGCAAGATGTTTATGCATCTTGTAGCTTTGACTTGTTAGCTGTTGAACCGACATGTTATAAAGAAGCTGCAAAGAAACCAAAGTGGTAGGATGCGATGATTGAAGAGATTCAAGCTATAGAAAAAACTCAGACCTGGGAGCTAGTTGATTTGCTGGCAGGGAAGAATGTTATCGGGCTAAAATGGATTTTCAAAACAAAGTACAATGTTGATGGAAGTGTCAAAAGGCATAAAGTTTGACTTGTTGCAAAAGGAAACTCTCAACAACAAGGCATCGACTTTGATGAGACTTTCTCACCAGTAACTCGCTTTGAAACGGTTAGAACTACTCTAGCCTTGGCTGCTCAACTTGGTTGGCCTGTGTACCAATTTGATGTTAAGTGTGCTTTCCTAAATGGTGACTTACAAGAAGAAGTTTATGTTTGCCAACCTGAAGGCTTCATTTTTAGTGAAGGGAAGAGCAAAATATACAGATTGAAGAAGGCATTGTACGGTTTATAGCAAGCACCACGGACATGGTATAGCAAAATTGACTCCTTTTTCCAAGAGCAGCAGTTTAGAAAAAGTAACAATGAACCTACACTTTATGTGAAGAAGCGAGGTAATAGTGATTTTCTTGTTGTTTGTCTTTATATCGATGATATTATATATGGGCTCTTGTGAATCTATTGTTTTCGAATTTAAGAGTTGCATGATGAGTAAATTTGAGATGTCCGACATGGGTATGTTGCATTATTTTCTTGGGCTTGAGGTGAGATAAGGTTCGGATGGAATTTTTATTTCACAAAGGAAATATGCTACAGAACTTTTAAAGAGGTTCAACATGCTGAATAGTAATCTGTCTCCCACGCCCATGAATATGAATGAGAAGTTGGTACTCGATGATGGTACATGTGCAGTAAATGCTTCTTATTATAGAAGCTTGGTCGGTGGTCTAAACTACTTATCGCACACAAGGGCTGATATAGAATTCTCTGTCAGTTTGATTTCGAGGTTTATAGATAGTCCTTTAAAGCAACACCTAGGTGCAGCCAAGAGGATCTTGTGATATGTTGCGGGCACAACAAGTCACGTAATTTGGTACTCAAAAGTATCAGGTTTTAGATTAATGGGCTTTACTGATAGTGATTGGGCAGGTAGCTTGGATGATTGCAGGAGCACATCTGGGAACGTTTTCAATCTTGGCTCTGGAGCAGTCTCATGGAGTTCAATGAAACAAGATACAGTAGCTTTGTCATCTTCGGAAGCAGAATACATGGCTGCAACTTCAACATGTTGTCAAGCTGTTTGGTTAAGAAAATTGTTAGCAGATCTTCAACAAGAGCAAATTGGTCCAATGGAAATATGGTGTGACAATAAGCGACAATTGCTATGACAACAAATCCCATTTTTCACAGTAGAATGAAGCACATCGACACTCGTTATCACTTTATTCGCGATCTAGTATGATTGGCATTGTTGAGAACTGATCTCAAACCATTGTTACTTTTCAAACAGACTGTGTCAATATCAAGTGCCTCAACTTCATTATCATTGGCCATTTTTAATATTCCAAGATTGCCTGGTGTAAGGAAAAAAAATTCCTTCTTTGGCGTGACATGTGAAGTAACACCAGAATCTACAAACCAGCTAGACTCATCACAAATAAGAATATTAACATTTTCATCACAAGCAACAAAATGATCATCCTTAGTAACAACAGCAACATGATTTTCATTATCACCATCTTTCTTTTGTTATCTCATATCTCTGTTATACCTATAGCAATATTTCTTGATATGCCCATTCTTAGGGAAATAGTAACATGAAACATTCTTGTATTTATACTTTGACTTGCCTCTACTTTTATCTTTGTCATCTGACCTCTGAACTTGTATTTCCCATGTCTTCAGTAACTAAAACATCGGAGTGTGAAACTGAAGAAGATGAGTCTTGAGATGTTCTTCTCATTTTTTTCATTCAAAGCACCACTCTTAGCATATTTTATAGTCACAATACTACTGAGAGCAGAATTAGTCAAAGAAACTCAAAAGAATTTAAAAAGAGACTAGCTGAGTATTAAGAAGCCAGAGTCCCTGTATTTCTTAATCAAACTTTACACCCATTCCGGACAACTGGTCAAGGTCACCCTAAAAATCAGTTATATGATCTGAAATAAGATTGTCCTCTCTATATATGATATTCATCAATTGTTATCAACTAGTTATTGACAATTTTTGAAACATAAAGTGTCTCAAACATATCCTATAATCTTCTAGCATTTGTCTCATTCACAATATTCAATCCATTGTCTTATATAGCCATAAACCTGTAGGTGTTTAAATTCCCAATCCTCATCATTCATAGACTCGGATTTATTAGAAGCAAACACAAGGAGATGCATTTGATGTTCCTTCTCATCATCAATTGGCATCTCTCTTCCAAAAGCCCTTATATTGGAGTACTCACAATGAGATTCTTGGCAAGTTGGGGGTCATGACACTCCCCTCCACCTTGAGGAGGGGATGTTGGGATACATAAGAAACTATTTATCTTAATGGAGAAATCAGAAGAAAAGAAGATGAAACAAGTCGAAGTGTTTCAGAATTGGGCCAGCGAAAATCCCAATTACAAAGCCCAAATACTTTAATACACGTTCTTTAGAATCTTTTTGAATTGTCTAGGTGTGCAAATAAGGTTAGAAAGCTGGTAAGGTTTCCTTTTTTCAAAGTATTTTTTTTACACTTTAGTCCTAGGTATGTAGTATAAAGTCTATAAATAACGATTGAATGAATACACAAAAATTCTACAAAGTTTATGTGTCTCTTTTAGTTATAGATTATCAATAAATTCCTTGCTAGTGGGAAGGTAGAACTAGCATACCGTTACCGATATCCCTCAAGTAGGTATTTACCGATATGAATATTTAACTCCTTTATGAGGAGTTCATTGTTATTGGCTACCTCTTGAAGAAGAAGAAGAAGAAGAAGAAGGCCACACTAATTACATGATTCATCATTGTAAACCTCCAAAATATAAGATTTGGTATGGAGGTGTTTTTCTGTGTTTATTTCTAAAAGTTTAAATTAATTTTGCTTACATGAGACAAATAATATTGAATATTGTTGCCGTTTCTGAAAGGACATTGATTTCATCATTTTGATTATCATACTAGCATGTCATCTGACTTGCCCCTCATTAAAATAGTTATGGTTAAGTGTTATTACTCACAGAGCTAACGTCTTACACCTTACTAAATATTTTTATAGAGAATTCAGGTGGTATTGATTAGGATTTCATTAGCTAGAGAGTGTCATTTGGTAGCATCTGGTGAGCCCCGCATTGCTTCACATGACAAGGTATTTATCGAATTGTTATGTTTCTTTTTTTAAACTCTTAGAGTCGCTCTATTTGTCAGTCATTTATTAGAGTCGTGATAATTCCTTCGTATTATAGTCAAGTGACTAGCTTTAAACTTCTACTCGTAATGGGAGAAGCATTGGTATAATTGTGTGGTGAGTGAATTGTTGATGGATATTGGGTCATGAGTTAGAGATATTATTAGTTGTATTGTTGATTTCTAAGACAGGGAGTTGGATAGGCCCAAAACAAAGGAAAGTCTAGCTGATTTTCTGTAGATTTATGTTAAGGCTTGTTTTGGGATTCTTTTCCCTTAGCTTTGGTCACAAACCTAATTTTGTCACAACTCAAAGTAGATCCTAGGTGTAACATGACACATATAACCCTAAGAGGCCCTACACAAGCCACTTATCATAATAATAGAAGTAAAGAGTTCAAAAGAGTTTGACAAAAGCGGAAGTCTAAACATAAGTCTCAAAGTCATCTAGTACATCATGAGGAAAGTGAATGGGACATAACCCATACATCACGTACCAAGTATGAAAATGTAAATGACATAAAAGCAATAAAAGAATCTTGGCCCTCGAATCTTAAGAACTCACCAATCTTCAAAAGCCCAAAAGAATCAACTAGCCACGAGTATGGGAAATCGGAGCGTCAGACCCTATATAAATGAAATAATGTAGGCACAAGTATGTATTAGTACATGAAATGTATTAAGTATAATAGTAATTCATAAGATTTATGAAATCATGCAAAAGGACTTTACATGTCATGTAATGGCCAAGCTAAATCATAAAATAACATATTAGAAAACATAAGTCATAATCATGGTCAATGCAAGCTAAACATTTTTAACACACTTATGAGATACTTTAGAAGTAACCTTAGTTCATTATTGTGGAAGTTTACATTTAACCGACATAGACCATGTAACACCTCGAAAGAAACTATTTTGGAAAGATCAAATTTGGAAATTTTGGCAAGTTATGTTAAGTATGAGTTTTGGGTCAACTTCAAATGACCATAACTCTCAGTACATGATAAGTTAGTGGGCTATAAGGTATCAAATAAAAGGTCTTTGAATTATCTTTCCAACGCCACCGAGTTTGCTAATGTTTGAGCTCGTATGAGGGAGATATGCCCGTTCGTAGTCGGGCTATCTAGTTAAGGAAAGTCACCTGGATTTATGAGAGGTATTTTGGTCTTTTCCCTACCCAATTAATTTAATACGAAAATTGGTAATATGTAGGGGTATAAATTGATTTGGTTCAGTTTTATAAATCCTAAAATACGCTAGGGTTTTGAGAGAAGTTCAAGAAGAGGAGAGAAAGTCAAGCGTTCGTCACTGTCTTAAGGGTTTTGTTGCGGATTTCGCCAATGGTTTGATCCCTAAGAGGTATGTGAATTCAAATAGCGTTGGGTTCATTCACCCACGCGCCAAACATGATTTATTTCAGTGTATTTACGTTCTTCAAAGTAGAGCAATTGAGTTCTTGATGGATTTTTGTTGAAGTTCTATTGGGAACTTGATTGTTGAAGTTTTGAGAAGTTCTTGAGTTAATTGCATGAGATTTGAGATTGGTTTTTAGTGTATTCTTGTACACTTTGGTTGGGTATTCGAATCTAAGTGGTAGGGGAAGTAATCAATCGAATCTAGATGAATCAGGGTCGAGAAATGAGTAAGAAAAATTTGTCGTTTTTCTGGGCAGGGGTCTGGCGCACCGTGCAACTCAGTGTGCCAGCAAGAGGGGTATGTGGTTCTAGCTCTGGGGAGCCATGCCACTCAGTGCGCCCCAACCATCTTTCTGTAGTTTAGGCTCTGGCGCCCTGTGCCACTCAGTACGCCAGGGTCGCCAGGTCCTCTACCCTTACTACTTCTTTCCGTATGAGTTCCCTCGAATCGTACCTATGTTTCTAGTTGATTTCATATAAACATTGAGAGATCACCCATAACATGAGATCCTAAACCTTGAATCCATAATTCAAATTTAAGGAAGAGTTAAGAGTCAAGTCTAGAGAGTTCTTAGAGTCTTTTCGAAAAGTCTTTCACAAATGTTTTAAACTTATTTTAAGACTTGAGCCTTGAGTTGAGTAAGAGTAAGAGTGAAGTTCATTTTCTTCAAAAGACTATATGGGAACTAAGTATTCCCAAAGAGTAAATGTTTTCACATTTAAACAAGAGAGGAAACACCAATTTCCAAGAGAGCTTTTGAGCTAGTTTTTGAGTAATAATCTCAAACCACGGAATGAGTTATGTTTTTAAACATATGAGCTAGTTACATTTTGGGAGTAGTATTGAGCGCCGATTTGGGGACGAGTTTGAGTTCAGATAATTCAAAGTCTCCATAAACCGTGTAGCCAACATGGGTAGAAAAGGGCCATACTTTTTAGATGAGTCCTTAATGCTTTTAGTGGATCTACTCAGTAGTAAGGTTCTATACCCCCGACAAGGTATAGGATGGCCCTAGTAGCATGAGGCAAGACGTTGTATCATCACATAGCTCATAGTAATAGTTGTTGGTTAAAGAAACTCCCACAGAGATATTTTGTATTCTTATAAACACAGAGTTACTTGAATTTTCATATACAAATTGAGTTATTGTGTTTTTCTTATACACGGAGTTGTCGTCTTCATGTTTTAAATCTTTTCTTTATACTTTATCTTTATTACTGCTTTATACTGAAAAGAGTTGAGTTGAGTTGAGATGGGGTAAGTTTCTTCAGCTCCATTTTCAAGCTTATGTCATGTTTAGTTTTCCCCTAACATGCTCGTACATTCAATGTACAGACACCATTTGGCATGTATCATTTTATGATGCATATACAGGTAACCAGGATCAGCATCCAGCGCTTCATTGATCCAGTTGAGCATTTCTGAGTCATTTGGTGAGCCTCCTTGCTTCCGAAGGATTCCTTTTATCATGTTTTAGTATTTCAGTTGTTAGGATGATCGGGGGTCTTGTCCCTACATCCCTCATAGTATTAGAGGCTTCATAGACATATAGTTATAGTTCTTTAGTCTTGCATTTCAGTTGTTTTGTTACAAGACTTGAGTTGCCACTTTGACTAGTTGAATGTTTATTTCTAAAACATCCTGAGTTATTTTGAGACAGTTCAGTAAAGCTGCATTTGATTTCTTTTATTAATGCTTAAAGTCTTTTGCTGAGAGTCTAGCCAAGCCAAGGGTTTGCTTAGGGCTAGCAATGGGTTCCGAGTGCCAGTCCCGCCCGGGTGGTAGGCTCGGGACGTTATAAATTTGGTATCAGAGCATAAAGTCCAGAAGTCCTAGGGATTCTATGAAGTTGTGTCTGTAGATTCCTAGTTTTGGTGTGAAGCGTGCCATATCTATACGTAGGAGGCTGCAACATTTAGGAACTATCTCACTTTTTTCATATTCATTTCGTGCGATAGAGTTAATCTCTATAAAGTTCCTTTCTAACTCATGCTTGCATGCATCTTTTAAAGCATGCCTCCACGAAGAGCTGTCAGAGGTCGTCCTGCTAGGAGGAATGTCGAGGAACAAGGGGTACCTAATGCACCAGAAGTGCAACCCCAAGGGGAGGTCACCAATGCTGAGTTCCGTGAAGCTATACAGATGTTCAGTCAAGCAGTGAAAAATCAAGTTGGGCAAAGAGAGAATCGACAGGAAGTGGATGATACTTCTAGGATCCACGAGTTCTTAAGGATGAATCCCCCAAGCTTCACTGGTTCAAAAGTCATTGAGGATCTGGAAAATTTTGTATAGGAACTGCAGAAAGTGTTTGAGGTTATGCATGTTGATGATGGTGAGCGAGTGGAACTAGCTGCATATCAACTGAAGAGTGTTGCTAGAATTTGGTTTGACCAATGGAAGAAGGGTAGGGTTGAGGATGCACCGATAGTGAGCTGGGCAGTGGTCGATAGTGCATTCATGGGGTGTTTCTTCCCTGTGAGCGAAGAGAAGCAAAGGTATGAGAATTCCTCACTCGTAAGAAGGAATCTATGACTGTTCAGGAGTACAGTCTAAAGTTCACCCAACTTTCCCGCTATGCTCCGGAGATGGTTGTTGACATGAAGAGCAGGATAAGTCTATTTGTTTCTGGATTGTCTCGTCTGTCAAGTACAAAAGGCAAGACAGCTATGCTAATAGGGGACATGGACATAGCAAGGTTGATGATCCCTGTGCAACAGGTTAAGAAAGATAAGTTGAGAGATAGAGAGGAGTTTTGGAACGAAGAAAGCTAAGACAGGGAATGAGTCCAGGCAGTAGAAAAGTAATGTCAACCGGTCATCTTTCCAACATAAGAAAAAGGTACCTGCTTCATCATCTACTAGTGCACCTGCACCAAGGAACATAGGTGAGTTCAATAATCATAATTCACAAAATATCAGAGCTAGACCTGCACAGTCTTAGGGTAGTGTTGCACAAGGAGGCAATGGGACTCCTGCACTAAGTGTGGTAGGACCCACTTAGGGGTGTGTCATGATGGCTCCACTAGTTTCTTCAAGTGTGGCCAGAACTGTCACTTTATGAAAGAATGCCCTAAGAATAGACAAGGTAATGGTAATAGGGGCAATAGAGCCCAATCTTCATCAGTTTCTCTACCAGATAGAGTTGCACCTAGAAGAGCTACATCAGGGACTGGCGGAGGGGCAAACCGCCTATATTCTATCACAAGTCACCAAGAGCAAGAGAATTTGCCAGATGTTGTCACTCGTATGATCAAAGTCTTTAATTTTGATGTTTATGCATTGCTAGATCCAGGAGCAGTTATATATTTTGTGAATCCTTATGTTGCAATGAATTTTGATGTTCTTCCTAAGAAACTTCTTGAGCCCTTCAGTGTTTTTACACTAGTTGGTGACTCTATTATAGCTGAGAAAGTCTATCGTGATTGTACAATTTCCATCGATAGAGCACCATGGCTGATTTAGTTGAATTAGACATGGTAGATTTTGATGTCATTCTAGGTATGGACTAACTTCATGCATGTTATGCCTTAGATCAGGCTATCATCAGTTGAGAGTAAGAGAAAGTGATATCCCTAAGACAACTTTCAGGACCCGCTATGGTCACTATAAGTTTCTGGTCATGTCATTTGGTTTAACTAATGCGCCTGCAGCATTCATGGATCTTATGAATAAAGTATTCAAGCCTTATTTAGATATGTTTGTTATCTTATTCACTGATTACATTCTAATCTATTCGAGGAATGAGAAAGATCATGTTAGCCATCTCAAAGTAGTTCTCCAAACTCTAAAGGATAGAGAGTTGTATGCTAAGTTTTCTAAGTGTGAGTTTTGGTTTGTTTCTATGGCTTTCCTAGGTCACATTGTTTCCAGTGATGGAATTTGAGTTGACACTCAGAAAATAGAGGCAGTGCAGAATTGGCCTAGACCCGCGTCTCAAACAGATATTAGGAGTTTCTTGGGATTAACTGGCTATTATTGAAGGTTAGGCGAGGGGTTCTCATCTATTTCATCTCTTTTGACCAAGTTGACTTAGAAAACAATTAAGTTTCAATTGTCTGAAGCTTGTGAGAAAAGCTTTCAGAAATTGAAAAAACGGTTGACTACTGCCCAGTATTGACCTTACCAGAGGGGACGCAAGGCTTTGTAATATATTGTGATGCGTCCAGAGTTGGATTGGGTTGTGTATTGATGCAGAATGTCAAAGTTATAGCTTATGCCTCCAGACAACTTACGATTCACGAGAAGAATTACCCAACCCATGATCTAGAGTTGGCTGATGTAGTATTTTCTTTGAAAATATGGCGTCATTATCTTTATGGTGTTCATGTGGATGTGTTCACCGATCACAAGAGTCTTTAGTATGTGTTTAGTCAAAAAGAGCTTAATCTTAGACAGAGGAGGTGGTTAGAGTTACTCAAGGATTATGATATGAGTATTCTCTATCACCCGGGTAAGGCTAATGTTGTTGTTGATGCCTTGAGTAGGTTGTCTATGGGTAGTACTTCCCATGTTGAGGAAGACAATAAAGAGTTAGCTAAAGATGTGCACAGACTTGCGCGATTGGGAGTTCGTCTAATGGATTCCAATGAAGGAGGAATAGTGGTGATGAATGGGGATGAATCATCATTAGTGTCCGAAGTGAAAGAGAAGCAAGACCAAGATTCTATTTTTCTTAAATTAAAGGCAAATGTTCATAAGCAAAAAGTGATGACTTTTGAACAAAGGTAAGATAGGATATTGAGGTATCAAGGTAGATTGTGTGTACCAAAGATGGATGAACTCCAAGAGAGGATCATGGAGGAAGCTCATAGCTCCAGATATTCTATCCATCAGGGTTCCAAAAAGATGTATCGTGATTTGAGAGAAGTCTATTTGTGGAGTAGTATGATGAAGGGCATTGCAGGGTTCGTTGCTAAGTGCCCAAATTGCAGCAAATCAAAGTAGAGCACTAGAGGCCGATTGGTATGGCTCATAATATAGATCTTCCAGAATGGAAGTGGGAGATGATCAATATGGATTTCATTATAGGTTTACCACAGTCTTTCAGGCAGCATGATTCGATTTGGGTGATTGTAGATCGAATGACTAAATTAGTCCATTTCTTACTGGTAAAGACTACACATTCAACAGAAGATTATGCTAAGTTATATATTCAAGAGGTAGTCAGACTTCATGGAGTTCCGGTGTACATTATTTCAGATAGGGGTGCACAATTTACTGCACAATTTTGGAAGTCTTTCTAGAA
Organism: Solanum gracilifrons; assembly: GCA_029582605.1. Lineage (NCBI taxonomy): Eukaryota > Viridiplantae > Streptophyta > Magnoliopsida > Solanales > Solanaceae > Solanum > Solanum gracilifrons. The sequence goes on along the minus strand of JAJOOH010024125.1, from coordinate 11,778 downwards.
AGGTTTGGTTCAAAGGTGAACTTGAGTACTGTTTTTCATCCTCAAACTGATGGTCAAGCAGAGCGCACTATACAGACTTTAGAAGATATGTTAAGGGATTGTGTGATTGATCTCAAAGGTAATTGGTATGATCACCTACCTCTCATTGAGTTTGCCTACAACAATAGTTATCGTTCTAGCATCTAGATGGTTCCTAAGCTCTTTATGGGAGATGATGCAGATCTCCTATTGGATGGTTTGAAGTTGTTGAAGCTGGGTTGATAGGACCATACTTAGTTCATCAAGCTATGGAGAAAGTGGAGGTGATTCCAGAGAGATTGAAAACAGCGCAGAGTCATCAAAAATCCTATACAGATGTTAGAAGAAGACACTTAGAGTTTGAAGTAGATAATTGGGTTTACTTGAAAGTTTCACCCATGAAGGGTGTTATGATATTTGGTAAGAAGGGGAAGCTTAGTCCTCGATATATTGGTCCTTACAGGATATCCAAGAGGGTTGGTAATGTAGCTTATGAGTTGGAGCTACCGCAAGAGTTGGCAGTGGTTCATCCGGTATTTCACATTTCCATGTTGAAGAAGTGTATGGGCGATCCTTCCCTTATCATACCTATTGAAGATATTGTTATTAAAAATAGCTTATCTTATGGGGAGATTCTTGTTCAGATTCTAGATCGCCAAGTTCGCAAGTTGAGGACCAAGGAAGTAGCATCAATCAAGGTTCTGTGGAGAAATCAGTTTGTTGAGGAAGCTACTTTGGAAGCTAAGGAGGACATGAAGAAGAGATACCCACATCTCTTTGAGTCCAAAGGATTCCAAATTAAGGTACTAATCCTTTTCTTGGCATTTGTTTTAAGTTGGCATGTTGAGTTTATATTTTGCTTGTTGGGTGTTTGAGCTGAATGTTATATGTAACACCATTAATCTACTTAGAGTAATCTCATTCGACGACGAATGTTCCCAAGAGGGAGATATTGAAACACCTCGCTATTTGAAATAACTAGAATTATAAAGAAACTATTTTTCGAAAGATCAAATTTGGAAATTTTGGCAAGTTATGTTAAGTATGAGTTTTGGGTCAACTTCAAACGACCATAACTCTCAGTACATGATGAGTTAGGTGGGCTACAAGGTATAAAATGAAAGGTCCTCTAATTATATTTCCAACTCCATCGAGTTTGCAATTTTCAAGCTCATATGAAAGAGATGTGCCAGTTTGAAGTCGGGTTGTCTAGTTAAGGAAAGTCACTCGGATTTAAGAGGGGTATTTTGGTCTTTTCCCTACCCAATTAATTTAATACAAAAATTGGTAATATTTAGGGGTCTAAACTGATTTGGTTCAGTTTTACAAATCCTAAAAAATGTTAGGGTTTTGAGAGAAGTTCAAGAAGAGGAGAACAGGAGAGAAAGTCAAGTGTTTGTCACGTTCTTGAGGGTTTTGTTATGGATTTCTCCAAAGGTTTGATCCCTAAGAGTTATGTGAGTTCACAGAGCGTTGGTCTTGTTCACCCACACGCCAAACATGATTTATTTTAGCATATTTACATTCTTGAAAGTAAAGTAATTGAGTTCTTGATGGATTTTTGTTGAAGTTCTATTGGGATCTTGATTGTTGAAATTGTGAGAAGTTCTTGAGTTAATTGCATGAGATTTGAGGTTGTTATTTAGTATATTCTTGTACACTTTGGTTGGGTATTCGAATCTAAGTGGTTGGGGAAGTAACCAATCGAATCTAGATGAATTAGGGTCGAAAAACGAGTAAGAAAAATTTGGCGATTTTCTGGGCAGGCATCTGGCGCACCGCGCCACTCAGTGCGCCAACAAAAGGGGTCTGTAGTTCTGGCTCTAGGGTGCCACGCCACTTAGTGCACCCCAACCAGCCTTCTGTAGTTCAGGCTCTGGCTCCCTGAGCCACTCAGTACGCCAGGGTCGCCAGGTCCTCTACCCATTCCCACTTCTTTCCGTTTGAGTTCCCTCGAATCGTACCTATGTTTTCTAGTTTATTTCTACACTCTAAGGTATGTATAAGCATCAAGAGATCATCCATAACAGGAGATCCTAAACCTTGAATTCATAATTCAAATTCAAGGTAGAGTTAAGAGTCAAGTCTAGAGAGTTCTTAGAGTCTTTTCAAAAAGTCTTTCACAAATGTTTTAAACTTGTTTTATGACTTGAACCTTGAGTTGAGTAAGAGTAAGAGTGAATTTCATTTTCTTCGAAAGACTATATGGGAACTAAGTATTCCCAAAGAGTAAATGTTTTCATATTTAAACAAGAGAGGAAACACTGATTTCCAAGAGAACTTTTGAGCTAGTTTTTGAGTAATAATCTCAAACCACAAAAAGAATTATGTTTTTAAACATATGAGCTAGTTACATTTTGGGAGTAGTATTGAGCACTGATTTGGGGACGAGTTTGAGTTCAAACAATTCAAAATCTACATAAACTGTGTAGACAACATGGGTAGAAAAGGATCATACTTTTTAGATGATTCCTTAATGCTTTTAGCATAGACTAATGGATCCACTCAGTATTTAGGACGGCCCTGGCAGCGTGAGGCGAGACGTTGTATTATCATAAAGCTCATAGTGATGGTTGTCGGTTAGAGAAACTCCCATGGAGATATTTTGTATCCTTATATACACAGAGTTACTTGTATTTTCATATACAAACTGAGTTATTGTGTATTTTTTTATACACTGAGTTGTCGTCTTCATGTTTTAAATCTTTTCTTTATATTGCATCTTTATTACTACTTTATACTAAAAAGAGTTGAGTCGAGTTGAGATGAGGTAAGTTTCTTCAGTTCCATTTTCAAGCTTATGTCTTGTTTAGTTTTCCCCTCGCATGCTCGTACATTCAATGTACTGACGCCATTTGGCGTGCATCATTTTAAGATGCAGATACAGGTAACCAGGATCAGCATCCAATGCTTCGTTGATCTAGTTGAGTATTTCGGAGTCATTTGGTGAGCCTCCTTGCTTTCGAAGGATCCCTTTTATCATGTTTTAGTATTTCAGTTGTTAGGATGATCGGGGTTCTTGTCCCGACATCCCTCATAGTATTAGTGACTTCATAGACATATAGCTATAGTTCTTTAGTCTTGCATTTCATTTGTTTTGTTACAAGACTTAAGTTGCTACTTTGGCAAGTTGAATGTTTATTTCTAAAACATCCTGAGTTATTTTGACACAGTTGAGTAAAGCTGCATTTGATTTCTTTTTTAATGCTTAAAGTCTTCCATTGAGAGTCTAGCCAGGCCAAGGATTCGCTTGGGGCCAGTAATGGTTCTCAAGTGTCAGTCCCACTCGGGGTTTAGGCTCGGGGCGTTACTACACTGAAAATAAATGTCCTTGCTTGCTAAGGTAAGAACCATAAAATTGACCTAAAGTGGAACAACTAGCTTATGTCTATCTAAGACAAACCTATGGTGGCACATAGTTATGAGATAGAGAGATTGCTACTAGAAACCCGACCTTAACTAACGGGAGAGCTTCCATCTCAATATCCTCCCGGTGCTAAGTATAAATCCCTCGGAATAGTCATTAATTATAATTTATTTCATCATCCATGGAAAGGCACATTTAAGCAACCAATACAAGCTAAAGTTTATTTAGAACAACTCTTTAATCTTGATTCAACTTATGTGATAAAACCTTTCAACCTTATGAATCTTTTTTTGAGAAATCCTTTCACAATCATGTTCTTAATAGTATGTGAGAAAACCTTTCACAACAACAACAACGACAACATTGATTCTTTACTCTTAAAACAACCTTAACTCATTTACATCAATTTCATTAAAAGAACATGCATATCTTCATAAATTCATCTTTTATAGTTCATAAGTTTCATCATATGATCATAGTCTATAAATCATAGATCATGCATGGGTTCATGTAAATTTTACTTAAAAACATATAATTACTTAAATTCATGCATAAAATGTTAGAAAACTATCAATTGGATCATAATTGGAAAGAACCCATGAAGATTGAATAAAATCCTAACTTTGATTGGAGAATCTGACTTGTAAAATTGGAGAATTAGGAACCCTATGGAGGAAAGGACTCCATAGGTGAATACTAGCATACCTTAGCAATCAATGTCCACAATCAATGGTGAATTGGATCTCTTCAAGCCAAACCCTTGCTTTCTCCTTCCTTAGTTCTTTAGGGAAATTTGGGGATGATCTTGGAGGGGATTTAGGGATTTTAGTAGAATGATTTAAAATGGGTAGTTTTTAGGCTTAAAAGACTTAAATATGGCTTAAGATTAGGATCAAAACTATCTAGTTTAGGAATTAACCAATTAGGGAAAAGACTTAAAAGCCCTTAAAAATAACTGTCGAACCTCACCTACCAGTCTGTAGGTCCTTCTATGGACCATACTGGTCAACCGTAGATAGGTTCAGAGACTATTAATTAGATTACTTTTGACAGAACTCATGTACGACCCGTAGGTCTTCCTACGGTCCATACATGCCAACCGTAGAAACCAACCTTAAGTTTTAAAATTTCACTAAGTCTCACCTACAAGACCTATCTACGACTTGTACATGGGATGACGGTCCATTCTGGTGAATTGTACAAAGGGTAATGGGACTTGAAAAATTAATTTTCTCATTCCTACAGTTGCCACCTATGGCCCGTAGAAGCTTCTACGATCCGTAGATGGGAATCGTAGACACAACCTGCAACCCAAAAATTCATTTTCTCTCTTTTTCAAATTCTAAGGTGTTACATATTTGGGTCGTGAAAAATTACTATTAGTTTTTGAGGAGTCGTAGGCCTTATCCCGACACTCATCTTTATACAGTAGAGTCTTTTAGTTTCAGATGTTTTATTTAAAACTTATATTCTTACTTAGTATATTTAGGGAGTTTTGAGATTTAAATAAGGTATTGATTTAGCATTTCTTTCAGTTTGATGCTTGTGTATGCTTGTGTTAGTCTTCTGCTTGTAATCAGCCAGGAGGAGGATTCTCTTGGAGACTAGCAATAATTCTCGAGTGTCGATCAAGTCCAGGGTGTAGGCTCGGGTCGTGACAAAATATTAGTTGTACTATGTTGATTGAAAGAAAAAAAAAGATACATAGCAGCAACTGTTTGAATTTAGAATTTAGAATTAAGAATTAAAAGATTTGGGATGAGCGGCATCTTCTCAAATTTAGGCCTATTGGTTAAGAAGTCATATATAGGTAGAGGGGTGAGAAATTGGTCTCCTTATATGGACTTAGACAAACCTCCCCTTTTGAGCTAGCTTTTGGGGTTGAGATAGGCCTAGGTGTCATATCTTTACATTGTATCAGAGCCAGACACATTCCAATTTGTTGTTCACCGATATTGGGCCCCCATCATAAGTGTTCATGCTTCAGTTGAGGTCTGGGCATGCAAGGGAGTATTAAGAAGTCTCACATCGGTAGAGAGATGAAAAATTGGTCTCCTTATATGAACTTGGACAAACCTTTCCCTTATGAGCTAGTTTTTGGGTTTGAGTTAGGCCAAGTGACATATCTTTATACTATTCTCATTTTTGGTTTATGCATTGGGCCCTCATGTTGTGTTATCAATGCTTGAGATGCACAATTTTGGGTGTGCGGATGGTGTTAAGCATCCATATTAGTCAAGGGACATTCATGTTGATTTTTTAACATAGCCAGAAGAACTTTTTTGTGCCTTTAAGTCTTGCTCATTGCTAATGGCATTCTTGTATATTGAAAAGCTCCAAATCTTGACTGCTCAAGATTATTGCCATGTGAGTTAACATCTAATATTTATCCTTTTTTTTTATAACCATGGTGCCTATGTTAGTATGCACACACGTTGGTTTATTTCACGGTGTATCAAGTTAAAGCAACAAATTTGTACTTGTCAATAAAAGACATTGATAATGTAAAAGTTGTTTACATTGTCGGTATATACAAGTTAAATTCTTATTCTAAATGCCACTCAGACATGTGAGATTCTATCACTTCCTTCAATTTGTAAGTTCTCTTAGACTAGAATTTGTTGGCGTTTGTGTGTTTGCATAATTTCCAGAAGATGTATAAACACAAGTGCCAATAGTAGAAACTAAACCACCACAAAACTACATAGTTGTTGATCAAAACAAGGACATATATTTGACTCTGATGACAGAGGAATAGGGTAACACAAGGCCCCAACACAATAATAATTCTACGGTCAAGACAAACTAGGAACCTTGTGAAGTACATCGGTAATTCCTCATCAAAATACTCATATTGGAAGTTCAAAAGTTTCTACTGTATTCAGTACACACAAGACTAAGTTGCTAAACCATTACTATTCTGAAGGTAAGGGAAAGCTTAGCATGTCAATGTAATCAAAACGTTATATATACTGCAAAATAAGCATGCACTGATTTAGTGTTTTTAGTTTGAAAATATGGAATATGGGAAGCAAAATTTGCATTCCTCCATGCGATTTTCCTCTGACTGCTTTTGCGAAACCTTGACCTTGGTAGGCAGTGTAAGTGATTGCTCTTTGACGAGCACAGAAGGGCTTTGATCGAGCTCCTTTGTTGCTTCTCTCTGCTCCTTGGCTTTCTTTCCTTTCATCCTGTATGATATTCCGACTAATGTTATTAGCAAGAAAAGGCACATGATAAATTAGAAGTAATGGAAATTAGTGAAGCACAGTCTAAGGAACCTCTTTGTAATATGTCTCTCCTCCCTGGCGACTCTGATTTTATCAATTTTCTTGATGGCCTTCAAAGCCCTCTGGCCTATTACGCTTCCTCTCGAATTCAAATGTTGAGTCCTTCAGATCAAAATTTGCAGCAGGAAAGGAATTTTCAGTATCCAAAGTAAAATCATATCATCATATTATACTAAAAGTGGGAAGACACAAAATTTAAAGTTTAAATACCATTTTACCCCTATCCTAATTTAAAATATTATAAAATATCTAATAAATTAAATATTAATTAATCAAAATATTTTCACAACCTTTTCACCTCCTAACTTAATTGCACGTTAAAGAGTCATAAAGTGACCATATTCATATGTAAGTTATAATTGAAGCTCCAACGTGCAAAGTTAGATTATCATTTTACTCCTACACTAAATCAAAATGTTATAAATATCTAATAAAATATATATAAATAGTAATAATATCATATTATACTAAAACAAAAAGTGGAAAGATAATTTATCATCAGTAATCACAACAAATGAATAATTAAAGAAATGTGAAAAGTCACTTTTGAAACTCTAAAGATCACTAAACTTTAATATGTATTTAAAGTATAATTATGGGATAAGGGTCTGAAAAATACTCCAACTTTGGCCAAAATTGTTGTTACGATACCAAACTTTAATGAGGACCTATTACCCCAGACTATTTAATACCGTATTTTAAACATATATATTTGCCCACGTGGACATAAAAAAAATGCAAAATTATAAATAGTAATATGTCCACGTGGGCATATATATACCTTTAAAATACACTATTTAATAGTTCAGAGGGTAAAAAATACACTATTAAATAGTTCAAGGGAGTAATAGGTCCTCCATAGATTTTGGTATCGTAACAGCAATTTCGGCCAAAGTTGGAATATTTTTCAGACCCTTATCCCTATAATTATATAGTAGTATCTATTATAATGTTCTTTAGATTTTGTACGTTTAATTTCTTTTGGAGCTCTAAACATCAGCAAATTAACTTTGAGCTGATCCAAATACATGTACCTAGATATAATTTGTCTTCTATTAGAGACCCCAACAATCTTGGTTGCTAATTGACGATGCAGTAATGGAGTATTTATTATTCTTCTCGCAAGATAAATGTACAAAAATATATCTAGATAGTTGTGAATATTATTCATTATAAATTAGAGAATTTGATAAAGTCTTCCACATTCTCCTCTCACACAGAAACAGCTGAATCATATTTTTGAAATGTTGAACTTCTCTTTTAATAACCCAAATTTGTTTCTTCCACATACTTTCATATGGACTAAAAGTCTATCATCCGTTTCCGTCCATATAATTCTTTCACAGTGATCGTGATCTATTTTGATTCATTTTAATTATTTTTCTCATGCATATAGGGGATACAAGAATTATTACAATCAAACAAAGATAACTGTATCGCTACTTAAAGTAGTGACTGGAAGTGAGGCTAAAAATATTTTTCAGCCTTAACTTATTCAAGGCATTTCAAATCATTTGATATTCAGTAATTATTCACCAATTTGAGCTTGTACTTTTTCCCTTTCGATTTCAATTACTCATTACATATATTTGTTAATATTATATATATCGGTTTAAATTTTTTATACTAATTAACATGGACACACATGTTCGAGAACTAGTATTATTAAAAGTGGGAAAATCCAATTACCATTTTGCTCTTCACTAAAATAAAATACTGAACTTTTAATTACCTCAAGGCTTACTACCATTGTGTTCTGGGTGAATAAAAAGCATATACTCCGTGACTAGCTTCAGATATACTAGCATTATGTTCCTGGGAGCAGAGAATAATGATGCTTCAGATTTCTAATTGAAAATATTGTACAAGGAAAAAGAGCACTAGAGTTAAGATAGAAATAGAGCACTAGAGTTAATTAGATATACAGCTAGCGGTACTAGACAAACCTTAGAAGTGAACCTATGTTGTGTCAATTTATTCAGATCATCTACTTCCACCTCATCATTATAATTCACACTTTTAAGACTTGGTGTACTGACAGATATCCCCTGTTGGAAAAACGTCTTCATTTCCGGGCAGTTATCAAAATGCACTTCATTGAGAAATGGAAATTTAAGATGCTCCGTCAGAAAGAAATGCCCTAGCTTAGGCAGCTTGTGAAGCTGCAGCTTTTGCAACAGGGGAAATAAGGTCATGATATCTTCTCCTTGTTGTACCTCTTTTGTGATCACTTCTTCCATTGATTCACAATCTTCTATCATTAGTATTGTGAGATTCAAAGCACCTCTGGCCACTGATGGAGACATCAAGTTTCTCAATTTCTCACATTCAGATACTCTCAATATTTTAAGTTTGGTGAAGTAGGCAGTTGGAAGTTGGTGAGAGCATAGAGAACTTATGTTTGCCCCCGAGATAGATAACTTTTTCAGGTTGGGACAAGAAACCTGCAAATATTGAAGGCCTTGTATTTTATATAAGGGATGAAAATTTAATATAGCTTTAAGTACAAATTTCAAAATGAACCATATATCATCTTACGTCAATGTAACATGAAATGAAAAACTAAAAAAAGTTTCTTTAAGTGACGAACAGAAATAACTATCTAAAGATTGCATTAATTAGTTATACAACTAGCGGTACAAGACAAACGTTAGAATTGAACATGGCTTTATTGAGATCAACTACATTCACCTTATCATCATCGTTCACACTTTCGAGACTCGATGTACTCACACATATTCTCTGTTGGACAAACATCTTTATTTCATGGCAGATATAAAATTCCACTTCCTTGAGAGATGGAAGTTCAAGAGTACACTCTGTCAGAACGAAATGTCCCAACTTAGGCAGGTTGCAAAACTTCAGGTTTTCCAACAGTGGAAATAAGATCATGATTCCTTCTCTTTGTTGATCCTCTTCTGTGATCACTTCATCCATTGATTGGCAGTAATATATCTCTAGTATTCTGAGATTCAAAGCACCTCTGGCCACTGACGGAGACATCAAGTTTCTCAATTTTCCACAGTCTGTTAATATCAATTCTTCAAGTTTGGTGAAGTAGGCAAGTGGAAGTTGGTGAGAGCATAGAGAACTTATGTTGTTATCCCCACCGATAGATAGCTGTTCCAGGTTGGGACAAGAAACCTGCAAATGTTCAAGTATCAAACTTTGTTGCAGATAGGGCTAGCTCAATCATAAGTTGAGAAGTCAAAAGTGCTTAAACACTAGGTGATAAGTTGTTTAATATTTAACTTGACCAAGACCAATTTAATAAAGTGAAGGTTTGAATAGAAGTATTATAAAGGAATTATTATAATTTTAACTGTTCATTTTTGAGAAACATCCCATAAAAACACCATTATTTTTCAAAATATGAAGGAAATCATTTAAGGTCAAATTACTCAATTAAAAGAAGTATTGTAAAAGCGTATCCAAAATAGCATTCTTTAAACTCTTTTAAAACGACATACAATACAAAATGACATAATGAGAAAATAAATCAACATATTATATCATTTTGCTCTTCACTAAATCAAAATTTGATTAAATGTCTAATTAAACACTAATATTTTACTCCCTCTGTTCCTAATTACTTGTCCACTTTTTCATTTTTAGTTGTTCATAATTACTTGTCCATTTTGATAAATCAAGAAAGGACAAAAAAAATTTACCTATTATACCCTCAATTAATTGCTTTGAAAAAGGTAGAACTTTTTGAAAAGCTTAAATTTTTAATTCATCCACTTCATAATTAATAAGGGTAAAATGGCAAAGTCACTATGTCAATTATTATTTTCTTATTAAGTGTGTCAATTCAAAAATGGACAAATAAATTAGGGACATGGGAGTAATTAAATAAGGACAGAAATGGAAGACCAACAGTTGCACTTTAATTCTTTTAGTAACTGTAATCATAAAACAAGATTATCAGTACATTAAAATCTTTACTGTTACTATTATTTTGCCACAAGATAAACATTATTCATATTGCAAATATACAATGTAATTATACAATGTTCCATACAATGCCACGATATGGGGCATACTGTGTTATCAATATTCCTCATCAATCTTTCAACTAGATTTACCAGTAGATGGGGCATTTAAGAATGCACCACCATTGCAACGGAAAAAAAATCAGCATCAACAACCTTCTCCAGAGGGTGATTGCCAAGAATTTGGACAGTAGCACTTTCACATAACATATTCCTATTGGAGGGTACATAAGTGAAATGGGTGTGTTTTCTTAAATTAGTTTTTGAATACGTATATTGCACGTATATTTTATGCTAATTAGAACGCATGTGTATTCTATGCTAATTAGTACAAATTTCTTAAAATAAATAGAAAAAGGAGTAAAAGATTGACCAGCTGCGAGAATTTCAAAAGAAGATCAAGCAAAATAGGTCATGTAATTAATATAAAACAAAATTTGAAAATTGAAAATGCAAGCAATGAAAAACAAAGAGCAAAAGAGAACAAAAATTATTAAGAGCAAAACAAAGGCCTACACAACTTAAAGAAAAGTTAATTGAAGAAACTAATATTAAAAAAAATTAAATTGACAATGGACTAAAGGCTAAAGCTATTGGTTTAATATAAGCTAAAAGGATATGAAAAGTTTTTTGAACGGTTGGAAGAAAAAAGAAGTAGAAAACAAAATAAATTTGTAATGTCATTCAAATTATGTTATTATATAGGTAAAATACTAGTATTTAATTATTTTAATTAAGTGGAAGGGTAAAATGGTAATTCAACTGTAATGACCCTAAAGGTCATTTTTGGAAATTTTCATAAAATGACCGTTTTACCCCTCCCGATAGTTGCCCCGAGTCCTAATTGTTGTATTTTCGAAATTGGTTTGAAGGAAAATTTTTGGAAAGTTGAGTTTTTTAAAAGTTAAAGTTTGGTTAAAAGTGCTATTTCGAGTCATTTGGAGTTTCGAGACTCGAATCGGATTTCCGTCGATTCCAGCGGTTTTAGAATGTCGAAACGGGTCTATGATAATTTACGGAGTCGAATTTGGAGTTAAAACGAAGATTTGAGGTCCTAAGTTGCAAAAATTGTGAAATTTTGATCAAGAGTTGACTTTGGTCAACAAAC
>JAJOOH010024124.1:0-34031 GCA_029582605.1 Solanum gracilifrons | reverse complement strand
TATATATTATAACATTTTTCAAATATAAATATAACTTAGGTCCTAGGCTTGTGGTGACTAGACGACTTTCGATTTTTGCTCTTTAGTTAGCCTTTACTTAATTAAATTTAAAATTAAAAGATAATGTAATAGATACTCTATCAAACAAAACAACAAAACCTATCCAAACACACCTATTAATTATTTAAGATCAAACAATACGACAACAAGGTTTTACATTCTTGTCTTTTTGGTGAAGAATGAAAGTGTTTCTTCAAGAACATATTTGTGAAATAAATATATTAACAATAGTATATTTTGAGGTGTTATTTTAAAAGTAAAAATAACTAAAAATTAACTGAACCGTACCGATACCAAAGAGAAACCGATATGATTGGAATGGTTTTAAAAAGTTTAATTTTGATTATATATTAGAGTATAAAATACCCGAAAAATTGAGATGGTATAATTTTTAAAATTATAACCGACCGAACCGTACCATTGACACCCCTACAATTGCAGCTTACATCAAGACGATAAATGAAGTGTATTAGGGAGGAAAGACTTATAAAATGGTTTTCAAATGAGCTTGTATGGGACAAAATGTTGGTCACTTAAGAACTCACACATCCAGAAAATTAAATGAGCAAAAATGAGAATGTTAAGATGGATGTGTGCATGTACTAGGAGAGATAGATATATTTAGGAATGAAATACCCGTGACATGGTGAAAGTGGTTCTCGTAGTGGACAAGATGGGGGAGACAAGACTGATATAATTCAGAAATACGAAGAAAAGATGCGCAAACACCCTGTGAAGAGATGCGAGAGGTTGGAGATCGTGGGATAAGGAGAGGGATAAATATGACAAAGAAGTATTGTGGAGATGTGATTAGAGAGGACATGACACACTTGCAACTTATCGAGGATACAACCCTTGATAGAAAGATACGTAGGTCGAGGATTAAGGTATAGAAGATTAGTAGGTAGTCGAGCGATGTCTAGTCCCCACTATAAGGATTATTATTATTACTCAAATACTCCCTCCTTTTCAAAATATATGGTATTTTTAGCGTGGACACTCCTCTTAAAAAACCTACTCACGTCTAGAAAATAAAAAGTATTTTACTATATCATCCTTAATCAAATACATTGAAAATAGATGTGTAAAACTCCATTTATTAAAATAAGAATAATTTTAGAAAGAAGAAATTAATTCTTCTTAATCATGTAAAATAACACTTATTTTAAAACAAAATGAAAAGGTATTAAGTACCGCTTATTTTGAAATGAAGGGAGTACTATCTTGTTCTTTGATTCTATAGTACATGTTATTTTCTTTACTTCGGTGATAGTATTATGAATTGTTGTTGTTAAACTCTCATGTATCATTGTATTAATCTTGTTATACATGATTTTATCATGCTTTACTTGTGTCGATGATCTATTTAATATAGTCTTCCTAAGCCTTCACAAGGTAGAAGTTATAAGGCTACGTACACAATATCCTTTCCTAATCTCACTTGCGCAATTACACGGTATAAGTTATTATTGATGAGATACTACTTCTTTGGTGCTAGTGGTTGGACTATTTAGTTTTTTTTTTTAAATAAAATAAAATTTGAAGAACTGAGTTAGAAGATCTTAAGAAATTTAACCTTTGAAAAAAAAACTTTTTGAGCAAAAACACCAAAAGTTCAAACAAAAGCCAGCTAATAGAACAAATATTAGCATCTACCTAAATATCTAAGCAAAAAATTATATATTGAACTCTTCTTTCTCAAGGTATTGGTATATACTAGTTTCACTTTCCCAAGAAGCATTAAAAAATATTAAAGGAAAAGATCTACTAGGACTTGTTACAAACAAAGTATGTTGATTAAAAATGACCCAGAGAACAAGCAATGGAATAAGCTGGTAAACACTTGAATCAAGGCCATCTAGTGTTTGATGACACTATTAAGTTACTCTTTATTTTAATTTTTTAGTGAAAGAGTTGTGATTAAGATATGATTAATTGATATTAGAAGTAGGAATTTTATCAAAGTGGACCCAAATAAAATTAATCTAATAAATCTTGGGTTTAATTAGTGGATTCAAAAATTTATACAAATACACACATGATAAGATCCCTTGTTTACATGGTTAGGAATGGAGCTAAAGTACAAGTTACAAGTTTGTTATAATCATAGGCGAAGTCAAAACTTCAACTCTTATAATTTCTAAATTTTAGAATGAATACTTAATTAATATATGTACATTTGAGCAAAAACAACTTGGTTTATTTGAATTCATATTCTGGCAAAATCCAGTTGTTTTGACAAAAAAAAAAAACTTGTGTTAAGTTAAGAAATTCACTTAATATGAATTATTAATTTACCTGCTAATCATTCTAAAAACCATAAATTCAAATTCTTAATCCATCTTTATACATAATTTAGTATTTAACGAAGGGGATTCATTTGAACTCCTCTGATAAATGTTCCGCAGCCAATACTAGAGATGAATAAGATATGTCTAAAAAGGTATTGGAGTTGATGATCATTGACTTGTTTCTCAATGGGGTTTTAGCATAACTCCATGTAGAAGAAGCTAGAAAAAAATGTTGGTTTTTGAGAAGTTGCAAAGAAAAAATGAAGGTAGTACAAATAGTTTAGGCCAAATATAAAAATGTGTTTGCTAATGTTAAATAAATTTATCTCGAACAATATGTTGTCGATTTCTAGTGTTTCCGTTTTTATTGCTTCTTTGAATTGATTTCACTTGGCTCAATGGAGGGACCTAACTCCAAGATAACCAAATTATATGTACATACATGATACAACTCAAATAATAAATATATAGTACAAGTTATATATACAAAAAATTCATTTATTTAAGACTTGTAATGGGATCTCTGAGTATTATTTGAGTCACTAACTTCTTACTTATTTTTTTCCTTATTTGAATTTTAGAAAATCTATTGTATTGGAAAAGTAAAATTCTTTGAGCTGACCAATCATGGTAAATGATAAATGGTACTTTTTTCATGGTTCGGGGTAAAATCTGATCCAAACTAAAAAAAATCGAATCAAACCGATTAAATATAATAATTTTGTTTGGATTTGATTTGATTTTACATTTTTCAAAATCGATAATGTTTGATTTAATTTTAATTTTATTCAAAACAAATTGAAGAAAATAATTTAGTCAAACTAACAAATTATATACATATGTTTTTAAAATTATATATACATAATATATTATTTAATTTTAAATATCTTATATATGTTATCAAATTTTATTTATAATTTGAGGGGGTTAATGGAATTAATTTGAGGGCATTATTCAGTTGGACTTTGATTTCATTTTCTTCACGGTTAGTGAAGACTCAACTTGAAAGGAAAAATAAGTAATGAGGGATGATGTTGCAAGGTGTTTGTTTGCTAACTGACTTTTGATTATTTTTTTTGTATGATTAATAATCGAATTAAACTAAAATCGATAACAATTAAATCGATAAATATATGTTATATTTGGTTTGATTTGATTTTAATAATTAAAAAATTAATTAAATTTTAATTTTGATCGATTACCAACCAAAAACCTATAAATATCCTTATTTGACCGTGTAAAAAGAAAGTTTTCATCGTTGATAAATATAAGTAGATAGAATAATTTTGGTTCTTACTTTTATCAATTTCCGTGAGTCGTGACCAAATTAGTACCTAGCTTAGTGAGACAATCATTATTAGACATTTAGACCCTCGTGTTTCAATTTCTATTAAAAAAATTAATAAAAAAAAAACAACTTCTGTAAAAATGTTTGTACTTACTAGCTTTTCAAAAAATATAATATGAACAATGGACTCATATATATAGGTAAGTGTCTCAAATAACAACCAAATTTAGAGATCCTAGGAATTCTTATTTAATCCGATTGGCATTTATGATTCGCAAAATGTAACGATACAAACTTTTTTCTTTTATGAAAAGAAATGTTATTATTGAAGCATGTGAAGAACCAAAAAGATCAATAAGGTTCCACATGTGAGCTCCTTCGATTAATTTCACTTGTCTTTAACACTTCAAGTGAAAAAAATCCAACAACTACAAAAAAGGCAATGTACCTCAAATTATACAAATAATATGTCAAGTTTTCATCAATAATACGTGAACGTTGAAGCCTAGCTTACATAATTGCTTGGGATATGTAATAAAAGATTTCTTCCCTTTTATAGTCATGTACAAGTTACTCAAATATATAGTCAGTTAATTCAAAAATATATCATCAAACCAAAATAAATCAAATTCACCTCATAAATATAAGTTGCAAAAATTAAATCAAATTAGAAGAATATAGACAATTAGTTATGAAATTACTTATTCATTCAATAAAAAAAAATATTTGCCAAAAAAAAAAAAACTAATTTGAAGAATACAGTCAGTCAATTATGAAATTACTTATTTATTTCATAAGAAAAAAGATTTGCCAAAAAGAAAATCCAATTCAAAGAATATAGTCAATCAATTATGAAATTTCTTATTCATTTCATAAAAATAAATATGCCAAAAAATAAAAACAATTCAAAAAATGTAGTCAATCAATTATGAAATTACTTATTCATTTCATAAAAATAAATATGCCAAAAAAAAAAAACAATTCAAAGAATATAGTCAATCTATTATGAACTTATTCATTTTATAAAAAGTAAGATTTTCCCAACACTAAATATTGCGATTTTTTCTTTTTATAATGGTTTGTGGTCAAACTTGTGCATATATACTTTGACTTTTCCAACAAAATCTAATATCAATCATTACATAAAAACATTAATTCCACGACTTTACTCATTAATTTTTTGTTGGAGATACTAGTAGTTCTTAATGAGAAAAACATTGAACACCACGACATTACTTCCTTAAATTTAAAGCCTTTAAATTTAGTCTAAAATAATTAATTTTTCACAAAATTAAAAAAATTATTTAATTTTCTCTCAAATTTTTCCATGATGATACATTTTAAATTCAATGGATAAATTTTATGATAATTATGCCAATCTAACGAAAATTCATAATTGGGAGTAAGTAATCTTTCATTTTTCATTTAGTCAATTTACTCTTTAATTTGCTTACTTGTTTGCATTAATTTTGCTAATGAGTAAAAATTCATACTATTAATTTCTTCAAATTTTTCTTGTGGTTGAAATTAGAGGTGTATATGTATGAGTTATGACTGTGAATTGAGTGAATGTGATATATGTTTACTAAATTTTCCACTATAGGAAATTACATGTAAGAGTTAATCGTACTTAATATTAGTTCCAGACACATATAAACAATCAATGATGAAATTATTTTCCCATTTTTATAATTGAAAATTAGTTATTTATCCCCTCGTGAAAATTGAAATCTTAGAACAATGAATATTTCTTAAAAACAAAGCCAAAATATAGTTGGTAAAAATTATTATTACTATGGTTGTGTAATTGTTCGTTATAATTCGTATTTTAGTTATCAACCAAGATCAAATTTTATTTTAAAGCTAATTATCAAAGTCCAAAATGCAAAAGTGCACACTATTTTTCAATAAAGTAAATTTAAAGGTTAGCATAAATCAAACTTAATAGCAATTACTCCCAATATATATGAATCTAAAAGTCAAATTGTATCTATTGACCATGAGAATGTCATGATTGAGACATTAAAAACACTTTTAAAAGGTACATTAAGAAACACGATTAAAAAGGTGAGTAATGACCATGTGGGTATGAACAAAATAAAAGAAACAAATTATTTGAAATAACTCATTAATTACTACTTACCAAATGAAGCAAAGTTGTATTTGACTTCAATTAGATTTGGAAATAAAAGGTACTCACTCTCTAGTAATTTCTATAGTTACTATCATCAATTCAATAATTACATATTTTTACCATCAATTAAGTAATTATAATTATTCTTGCTATTTATTTCTACTTTAATTAATATAAAACTAAAGGAACTTATAATCTTCCCATGGAAAAAAAAAGTGTTACTTTTCAATTTTCATGTTACGAATTCTCATAACTTTTGGAATGAACGAAATTTCACCTTGGACTATTTCTCAATGTAAATTAAAATTATAAAATAGTAGTACAACTTAATATTTGCAACTAAAATTAATGTGCAGCCCTCCATTTCAGTTTATATGAATACTTTTTCGTTATAATTCCGGAAAAAAGAATAACATATTTATGTATTTGGAATCAAATAATTTCATATTTGCTTCTATCATGGTGGCATAAAGGTAGGGTTACCAAAGTATTTGCTTAAGCCCTTTAGGCCTTCCAAATCTTTCTATCTACATGTTTCGAGTAATTGAACTTGTGTCATATTTTATTTAATCATTCTCTATTTTTTTGCTAGCTCTATCTCTCACTTCCTTATTGGAACATTTGTGCACCTTCTTTTCACATGTCCAAATAAATTCTGCCTCATTTTCCTCATCTTGTTCACAACGGGAACTACTCACTTACCTTATTTACACTTAACTTTGTTTCTAGTTTTATTACTTCTTCTATACCCACATAATCCACATGAGCTTCTTTGTTACATTTATTTTCTGGACGTGGACATTTTTTATTTCTCCATGCAACAATATATAAATATAACCATCACTCGATAGACAAACATATAAGTCTTGTTGACAAATGCTAATTGTGCAGTTCTCCAGAGGCGAGCCACCATTTCACTCACTTTGCTTGAATATAGCGTGCGATGTTATCATCAATCTGCTCGTCTCCTTACATTATGGACCGAAGATACTGAAAACTTCCTCACTTGGGGTTTGATTTGTGCATCGATTTTCGATCCAACTATGTCTCATGCATTATGTCACTAAATTTACATGTCTACTGCTTTATTTCAATCATGCTAAACTTGAAGCCTTTAGACTTTAAGGTATATCTCTAAACTTCAATCCATCATTGACTCCAGTGTTTTGTCAATTGATAGTCTGTTAATGAATTAGCCCTTAAAAGATTATTTTTTTTGCTTCTAAAAGAGTTAAAAAGTGAATGCTTGCGTGTGGTTTACTAAAATGGATCAAGTATCAGGGTGTTAATAGAGTTGGTAATAGTTTTGCTTTTATGTTTTTAGTCTGAAGGATTATTAAGGTATTCAACAACGAGTTATGTACCTTGTAATTCACAGCGGAAGTCGTTGATCTGCTTCTTTGACAGGATTGCACTCAAGTCCGTCTTTGAATCACTGGGAAACAAAGATCTATTCACAAACTAGAAGTCTTCTTCTGTGTACTGATTGATTTGTCTCAGAAACTCAATTCTTTGTTTCTTACTGAACGCTTATTTTTGGTTTTCTGTTTCACACGTTTTTCTCGCTTTACTTACACCTTTTCACGTTCTCTAGAAAACACTCCCATTAGGAGTCTTTTAAAAGTGAGGTTGAACAATTACTAACTGTTCTGCCTTGTCCTTTAAAAGGAATTATCCACATTAATTAATTAATAATTAATTGGATAAGACATTAAACAGATCGGGTCGGGTCGGGTCAGTCCACATGGGCGACCCACGACCCAAAACTTACATATTCTTTTTAGTAGATCTTGTACCTGCTTAGACTAGTTCCTTGGAAAGTGCTAGTGTGTGCCTTTTGCAAATAACATTGGTTTTAATTCAAGTGAAGAGTTTCTTTTCAATATATAAGTGGGGTGTTTAGTTTATATTTTGTTCTCTTTCGCATGTTATGATTAAATTAGGGGATGAGGATATTCCTATTTAGGTGTTAAAGTAGCTGTCGAAACGGTCCGATGGATTAGATCGTGACAGTTAGACTTCAAAATTTATCTCCATACTTCTAACTATTATTAATTGCATCGCGCGTCTTGTCAATCAATATTATATTGAATGAATTAAATCATAAATCCTTAAAAAGACAAATTTATAGATTTGCATCTCGAAGAGTTTACTCCAAATAAAAATAAACTGCATGAATTTTATTTAAAATATTTGTGATGTTATATTAAGATTTGCATCTCCCATTATTTCTATAGCTACTACACCTAGGGAAGGAGTAAGAAGGTCATATATTGGTTCGACCAAAGTCATCAACGTTAATCTAAACAATGTATTTATATTGAGAAATTTAAGAAATATGTAAAAATATATTAAACTCATACCTCGATTTATAAAGCACAGTGTAGTTAATCTAAAATCTAAAACTCATAAAGCTCATATATTTGTCTTGTCCACTAGTCACAAAAGTTTTATGATATGTCTATGGTCACGAGTTTCATATTTTATAACAATATAAATATCATAACACGTTTAAAATTGTATATTTCTGGAGTTCTTATTTGTTTAACCGTTGTATCAATTTAAATAATTGTTACATAGACTAAAATGTATTGAAGAATTTATTTTATTTTTTAAAATTAATTATCTCCAAGTTAAAGTATAGTAATGATAATAATAAAAAATATCCCCGCCACATATTTTATGTCATTAAAGTTGCTCACTGGACACTATATTTTAGTTATTCCTTAACCTGAAACCTTTATTCAAATGATCAATCTTCAACATTTCAAATTGTCATTAGCTCTGTCGCACATTTCGCCAATCAATATTATGTTGAATGAATTAATCTTTAAATTTTTACTTTAGGTCACTGATTGTATTGAGTTGCCCATTATTTTTGTAGCTACACGTAGGGAGAGAGTTAGAAGGTTACATATTGGTTTCGTAAAATCTAGTAACTTAAATCTAAATAACGTATTTTTGTTTTAAAAAATTTAATAAATATGTAAAAATAAATTAACTTCACAACTCAGTTATTAATGCATGATGTCGTTATTCTAGAATTTAAAACTCATAAATTTCAAATGTTTGTCTCACATCTTGTCACAAGATTTTGTGACATATCTAAGATCACAAATTTCATATCTTACCACAATACAAATAATTAAACATATGTAAAATTACATACATTAAAAGTTTTAATTTATTTGATTATTGTATAATTTAAGTTAATGACACATAACCTAAAAATTGCAGAATCTTTTTTTATTTAATAAAATTAATTATCTCTATGTTACATACGAATTCAATAATTCTAATTCACACAATGTATTTATGTTAAGAATTTTATTGAACATGCAAAAATATACTAAATTCAAGCTCGATTACTAATAGCGGATGTCATTCTTTTAGAATTTGGAACTCATAAGATTTAAATGCTTGCTTCACCTCTATTAGTAATCACAAAAAATTTGTGTAACATATCTAAGGTCGCGAGTTTCATATCTTATATAACTATGTAAATATTATTAACACGTTTAAAATAACGTATTTCAAATTTTTATTTATTTGACAATTATATCAATTCAAATCATAAATCGAGACAAAAGATTGTTTTTTCTTGGTACTCCTACTATAATTTACTTGTCTTTTTGATAATTTGACATAAAATTTTAAAAAATAAATAATAACTTTTAAATTTTGTGATTCTAAGATAAACGTATGTTAAATATATTGAAATATATAAATTTATAATTTTAAAAATGTCAAGTAGAATATTCGTATTAAAGAGTTATCAAACAGTAGAAATTTATAAAGATCATTATCATTCGCTTAAAATGAAACAAACACATGAAACACTTGTCAATATGTCTGGAAGTAAAAATTAATATGTGTGCAACAAATTTTAAAGTGACAGAAAATAAATTATAATCACATATAAAATATGCAGAAACATAACTCTATTGATAAATATTGCGGGTACAATTTTGTTCCTTCCTTGATTTTTCACTCATAAGATATATCCATGATTCGATGATCGTTAGTGGCGTACTTCTCGAAGTTGGATGGTTTGGACTTGATTTCTATAATTTGAGGGACATTAGTAGCGTATTTCTTGAACTAGATTGATTTGGACTTGATCTTCATAACTCAAGAGCCGTTAGTAGCGTATTTCTCAAATTAAGCTGGGTTGAATTTGATTTCTTCTTGAATATTCCATGAATTTGCGGAATATTCGAGATTTGGTCTCTTTATGAATATTCCATGAATTTGTGGTAGATTTTTTGAGATTTTGATCTCTTTAGGGAATTTTTGAGATGTCTTTCAAAAGAATATAGTATACCTTTATATAGGCATGAACTATGGTTTAGGTGTTGAGTAGCCTCCAAGAATCCTAGTTGGATTTGAACATACCTTATAAAGTCCCAACTCAAATTGAACACGTCTTGTAGAGTGCCACAAAATTTCAATGTCTACATAAAAATAATACAAAAAATAACACAAAATATGACTTTGTTGCTAATTATATTAACAAATTGAAATAGAAAAAGTATTTAATTAAATCATATTGCTATCTCAAACCAACTTTGTTGCTATTTGTGTAGTGAAAGATTACTTTTTTCGAATAATTTTCATATAATAAGGTGATTTACTTTGTCAATTATTTCACTCTTTATTCCGCATATCTTTCTCATATGTTTATATACTCATAGGTGATACCGTAATTTTTATATGCACAAGCCTCACACGACATGAGTTAACTTTACCTAAACATACATAAATAAAAAATTAATGATAGAATACATTAACAGGACCCTAAACTTGTTTGGTATTCTCTCAGGTACCTCAACTACGCCATCTTCCTATTGAACCCCTAAACCATCCATAATATGTACCTTTTAAACACTATTGGCTGACATGGCACAAAATGTGTTCTCATGTCAATTAAGCGCGTGAAAACATTTTTAAAAAGCTTATGTGGAATCCACAATTATCTGCTTCCCATTTTTTTGTCTATTCCACACTAATTTCCCTCCTCTTTCTCTTATTTCTCTTCTCTTTTCTTTCTCTTCTTCCTTATTGCCATTTTTAATTTGGAGCTGCTTAAAGCATCTCTCTTCTTCATTTGTTGCCACGAAAAGTATAATAAAATTAAAATTACTACCAGCACTTACCAAGTAAGCTTTGGAAGGTGTTCAACTATAGGTGGATCTCCTTTGCAAACTTCATTAACTTCTTCACGAACTTCATCCTGCCAAACGTCTTGCATTCATCCATAATAAGCTGCAAATTCAAGCTAAATCTATTGCTTGATCTTTTCTTTTGCATCTTATTTAGTAATATTCCTAACAAATCATTCTCATTTGAACTGCTGCGCTCAACTTCTATACAATCTTTTCAACTTTGTATTATTTCAAAATCTTAGAATTTTAGTTGTAAATAGCACAAATATGTCACCAGAATCATTGAAATCACACCAATTTTGTAGGTTTTTCTCATCTACAAGATCATTTGGGTCATATCGAAGTGGTATGGTGGGAAAATGAAGTGCCTTTTGATTTATTAGGTTTTATTTGGGTTTTATTTTAGATTGGATGATGTGTAAATTATTTAAATGAATGGAGTATTTTGATTGGTTGCACTTTCCACATTGGGAGATATGGATTTCATGCACACAACCAAAATAAATATTTCTTGAAGTTTTGTGTCATGTCAGCCAAGTGTGTTTAAAAATTACAAATTATAGATGATTCAAGAGTTTAATAGTACGATGACTTAGTTGAGGTGCCTGATAGGAAAAATTCAACTTTTTTAGTGGTATGTTTATGTAATCTGTCAAAAATAAAAGATAAAACTCACCATGACATTCCTAACACTAAAAATAAATTTTAAATTTGTGTAAATTTAAAGTAAAAAATGTCCCTCACTGAAACACTCAAATTTGTCATACTAATAATTTCTTAAATTTTATTTGATATGATTTCAACCCACCTAGAATAATATGATTTTGAAAGCTATTTAATCTTATGTTGTTATTTTATCCTGAATAAGATTAATCATTTCGTTAGAATTTATATGGGATCTGCATTCACTATTAAGCCTACGTCCGTCCATTCCTTTCAAGCTTGATCCTTCCCTTAGACTCGTTATCTTGAACTTGAAATTTAAGGGGTTTGAAAATTGTGATTTAAAGTATGTCATATACTTATCTGACAATAAATTATCTCATCAAATATTAAAATGAGAAGTGTAAAACTAAATAAATTTATTAATATATAATTATGTCATTTCTTTTTAAATTAAAAAAAAATCACATAAATTGAAAAGTGAGTAGAATTTTTATACCTCATCATATAACTCGTTTAAAATAAAATACACGTGAAACGTTTGATGCAATCACTAAAAGGATAATTTTAAATTGTGTATATATATTCATCTCAACATGTAACATTCATACATACTCAATAACTTGACATAGAATTTTTTTTCTTCAATTTATAAACTCAAAAGGTAATTCAAACCATACAATTTACTAAATAAGCAAAAAAATAATATTAAATTTCAAATCCCCTACTAATATATTATAATATCACTATTCTAGATTTTAGAGCCCATAAAATTCGAATGTTTGTCTCGCCTCTAGTCACAAAGAAATTGTGACAGATATAACACAAATATTATAACATATTTAAAAATCATATATTATTTCAGAAGTTTTTATTTGTTTGACTATTGTATATCAATCTAAATTAGTGACACATAAATTAAAATGGAAGAATATACTATTAAATCCACTACGCGTCTAGTTAATTAATATTACGTTGAATTAATTAATTCCTTGAAAGATAATTATATAATTATTCATCAAAAAGAGCTAAAAGAGTAAATTCCAAATAAAAATAAAATGCATTGATTTTATTCAAAATATTTATGATTGCTAGTATATGGCCCCAAGTTTTCAAATACTCTTGGCAAATCATATTTGGGTGAAGTTTCACCATATGTTTGGCCCCAAATTTTTTCAAAAATATTTGACTATTTATAAAAAACAAATATGACTTATACCTATAATTTCTAAATATTATTAAATAAAAATATCCATAAATTTTCATTATCATTTTGTTCCGTTTGAAAATAACCTTATAATATGATTGATAACATCTAAGAATAAAAAAAAACAACATAGGCAAGACAATACATTAATAATATACTCAAATTTGTCACTGATTCAGTTATAATTATAACCAATTAAACACAAATTATTTCTTTCTTTCAATTTTATCACTTAAATTAGAACTCAAACTTTTGCGGAGGAGATAGTAACAAATATTAGTTGAAATTAATAAATAATAGGTATTTTTTTTCATACAAAATATAAAAGTTTAAGGTAATTTTTGAATTTTTTAAGATTTCAAAATATTAGGACTTGGCCCAAATAATAAAAATTTTAGTATTTGAAAACTTGAGATACTTGCCAAATATATATGTCAAGTTATATGATCAAAAGCCACTTTCCTATTTTTCCCAAATATTTTTGGGGCCAAACGAGTCCTAAGTTTTGGCTTTAAATTACTGATTGTATTGAGTCGCACCTTATTTTTATAGCTATGTTCAGCCAAATTCAACAACTCTAATTCAAACCCTCTATTTATCTCAAGAAATCTACAAAACATTCAAAAAAAATATTTAATTCAAATTCAGTTACTAACAACACATGTCATTTTTTAATATAATCTACTACTCATAAAATCCCATCAAAAATTAAAACGAGCAATGTAAATTAAACCGCTTTTAATATATAAATACGTTATTTCATTTTTTTAAAATAATAAAAGCTAAATCACATAAAATGCATAAAAGAGAGTATAATTTTTAAACCTCATCATCATCATACGCTTAAAATAAAAATACATGTGAAAGGTTCCACACAAAATTACTAAAAAATACAATTTTAAATTGCCGGTATATATGTCTTTAATTTAAAAAAATAAAAATTGTCGGTATATATATTCATCACAACAGGTTATATTCATGCATACTCAAACTATTTATTTTGGTTAATTTTTTTTATACAATTTTAATCTATCTAAAAAGAAGAATAATACAACTTTGAAAGCTATTTAATCTTATGTTCTCATTTTATTTCGAGTAAAACGTTACAGAATTTTATAATATATAAATACATCATTCCTTTTTAAATAGAACAAAAAAAAATAAAAAATCACATAAGTTGCAAAAGTGAAAATAGAATTTTTAAACCTCATCATCTTCACTCGTTTAAAGTGAAAATACACATAAAACACTTGATATTTTTTAAACAATGAAATGATAATGATAAATTATATCATTATCACTCATTTAAAATAAAAATACACGTAAAACAATAAACATAGTCGATAAAAATGATAATTATAGTTGTATCATTATCACACGTTTAAAATGAAAATACACGTAAAACGCTAGACAGAACCAATGAAAATAATAATTATAAATTGTATCATTATCACTCGTTTAAAAGGAAAATACACATAAAACGGTCGACATAATCAATGAAAACGATAATTATAAATTGTATCATCAACGCTTGTTTAAAAACGCTCGATATAATTAATGAAAATGATAATTATAAATTGTATCATTATCCCTCATTTAAAATTAAATACACGTAAAATACTCAATTTAATCAATGAAAACAATAAATATAATTTGTATCATTATCACTTATTTAAAATGAAAATACATATAAAACGTTCGATATAATTTTAAATGTTTGTATAACGATAATTTTAAATGTTCGTACAAATATTCATCACATTCATGCCTACTCAGCAACTTGACCCAAAATCTAGTGGGATGAAGTTCAATTTATGATTTTGAACCTATTATTTATTTTTTGTTGACATACAATAAATATAAAATTAAAGCTATTTTGACTGAAAATGCTCAAAATTAAATTAAATTAATTCAAACATACTCATAAAATGTTATGGAATGGAAGAAATTAATAATTAAGTGACAACTAATTATGTAAAGTTCAGTTACTTAATTGGTCAAAGAAGTGAGTTATTGGCATTGACCGACATATTTTAACCGGGCCGGGTATCCTGGGCCTCACGTGACAGGCCACACGTACTTCGAGAAAAATACAATTAGGTGCTGATTCAGCACCGTTAGAAATTAACTCTCATTGGACCAACGCCGTTAATGGGGCCCATATACCCCACGTGTTGTAATAACTAACGGTGTTAAAGATGTGGAGAATCGTGGTTTATTTACCGTCGATGTTACCGGAATCTTTGGTTACTAGCCGGTGACTGAGATATTTTTACAGAATCTGATGAGTATGAATGTATTAATATGTATTTTTCCTTTTTTAAAAAAAGTTAATTATGGAATAAATACAAATGAAGAAAATATAATTAAAAATTGGTGTGCTTGTAATTAATTTTCTAATTTCGGCTGGTTGGACCCTATATAAAACAGCAATTGATCCTTCTTGACTCAAGCCAGTTTCAAACACAAACTTTGTCTCTCTAAAATCCCCACACTCCTGTTTCTCTCTCTAAATCAGCATCTCACTGTTTTTCACCATTCAAAAAGGACTAAAAACATCATCACCTTATTCAACCATTTGGATTCATTAGTGTGTTTTTTCTCTCTTTGTTACTTTCTCTCTATTTTTGTAGTTCGATTTCTTTTTTTAATCGTCTCAGGCTTTGTTTGTTCTCCGTGTGTGGGACTGACTGTGGGTTTGTTTCTCCTTTTATAATCTCATCTTTTAATGTTTTGGGTCTTTTTTTGTCAGTGAATCATCGTGTTTTAAGCTTCTCTTTGACGGTTCCATTGCTCGTTCTCATCTTTTAAGAGTGCTAGTTTTAGTGGTGTCACTCTCAAAATCAGTCCTCCTTTACCTTTCTTGGCTCTTTTTTCTCCATTCTTTCTAATAATCGGTTTGGCTTAGCAGTGAAAAATAGCTAATTCAGGTTTATTCGATGGATCATCATATGTTGTGTCCGATCAAATACACCGAGCACCGGAATGTTATCAGGAAAGTTACTAAACCATCTTTGGTGAAATCAAAAAAATTCCCAGAAGCCACTAAATCCTCTCAGTTCAATCCCTCTGTTCCAAGGACTGTTCGGATTTCTGTGACAGACCCAGACGCAACGGATTCTTCAAGTGATGAAGAAGACATGCTTTTTGGACGGCGACGGGTGAAAAAATACATTAATGAAATCAGTATTGAAACCGCCGTCAAGTGTGAAGTTAGCATTCCTAACAGTGGCAATGGCAAAACCGTGAATAAAAGAGCACCGGAGCCTCTTCAGACTAAGCAGAAGCCAATGAAAGTTCAGCCTCCTCAATCTGCTGGCGCTGTTAGGAAGTTCCGCGGCGTGCGCCAAAGGCCGTGGGGTAAATGGGCCGCTGAGATCAGGGACCCGGCTCGCCGTGTTCGGCTTTGGTTGGGAACTTACGACACTGCTGAAGAAGCTGCTATGGTTTATGACAACGCTGCTATTAAGCTTCGTGGGCCCGATGCTTTAACAAACTTCAGCACTCCTCCCAAGCCGAAGCCGGAGCCGGAGCCGGAGCCAGAGCCAGAGGCAGAAATCAGTGTTCTGTCTCACTCCGGCTATGAATCCGGGAATGAGTCCCGTAACATCCCTTCTCCGACTTCTGTTTTGCGGTTTAGAATGAGCCAGTCAGAAAGTGGGTCCGACCCGATCCATGTTTCGGAAGAGTGTCCATCGATTCAAGGATCGATGGAATGTGAGCAAACGGTTCAACCGTTTGTTCAATGTGCTGCTGAACCGCAGTTGGAATCAGCGGTTCAGCAGGATGTTGAGGAGTGTCAGGGCGAGACCAGCATGATTCCTGATTACTCAAACGATTACTTGCCAACAGATATTCCATTCTTAAATGATTTTTTCAATTTCGATGGTTCAGCAGCTGAGCAGACGTTATTTGAGGACTCAACTATAACATCAACAACAACGACACCAAATTGTCCCAATGATTTTGGCTCATTGTACAACGATTCATTAGATTTCGGGAATGATTTCTTGTTTAACGATGCTGATTTCAGCAATTTTGATGATTTAGGAATGGATGATTTTTCCCAAGACAGTGTTGTTGATTATTCCAGTGTTGATTCTCTGTTGGCGATTTGAATTTCATTTCTATGAATGACCAACAAACACACTGTCCCCGGCTTGCTACTCTTTAGTGGCAAATTTTGTTCACCGGCGACAGCAAGAAATCGGCTAGAGTTTTATTTATTTATTAATTATTACTATTAGTAGTATATTAGATAATTTATTTGTTTTAGAATCTCCGTGAAAGTGAATGAAGTGAAGAGTGGAGTTTATTATAGAAAACTATTTTATTTTTTTAGAATAAGTAGAGATGGCCTTGGAAAGAGTTGTATCATAAAAAGAACTCTACGGAGACTTTAAATGAGAATCTTATAATCTTTAGTGAAATTCAGTTCTTCTAGTATCTTTTTTTTAATATGTTATTTTTATTTAAATACTATTTATAATTAATTCTAATAAGGAATAATTTTAATGAGTATGCTAAATTGAATTTTTATTTAACAGGTAGGTGAATCATGTATTAGATTTTGAATCCATTTGAATATACTTACTCTTTCTGTCTCAATTTATATGACTTATTTTCTTATTTAGTATGTCCCAAAAAAAAACAAATTTCTATATTTAATAACAATTTAACTCTAAAATATTCATTTTATCATCAATGAAATGAATTCTAATCATTTTAGACTATAAATTTTAAAAGTCTTTTTTTACTAAAAGGAGGAAGTATGATATTGCCAAAGCGTGATTTGCGGGGTTTTTTTCAATTGACCGGGTCAAGTTTTATGTGCTTTAGCTTAACCCGTGTGAAGCTAAAAACGTCTATTGTTTGTGATAAGCACTAAACAGAAAAGTTTTTTTGTGGAATTTGAATATCAAAATAAGTATAATGCACCACTTAAAACGTGTTCTTTTTCCACATTTGTACCAAAGAAGTAGCGGCTGGAGATTATGACGACAATAATCTAAGCTAATAGCAATATAATAATAATAATTACTATTATTATTATAGCAATTAATGTGGGCAATAAATAGAAGAGACAAGAATTCTTGGCCAACTAATAAAATAATAAATGAAAATGATATTTTCAGATCTTTTCTGTTTTTTAGGTATTAAAATTAAAATCTTAAAAATAACAAAAAACTGAATTATTTTTTTTGTAAGTGACCTACTAATCTAATAATTATGATATCATATTTGGCCAAACTTGAAAGTGTTTATTTATAAAAAGTGAGATATTTGATCAATCTTTTTTGGGGAAAACAAGTATTTTTGGAAAGTAGCATACCAAACACAAATTGATTCCCACAAAAAATATTTTCTTAAAAAGCAATTTTTGGAAAATTATTTAATTTTTATTTTGTTTTAAAAATTTGGTTAAACAGACTATGAGATTGTTATTTATGTTAATTCACTTGAGAATTTGATTGTGGGATAAATAGTTTTCACATATCATTAGTATAATAATTTAGCTCAATACATTGATAATTTTGTAGTCCTTTTTAACCCCATTTACATGTTTTTTTTTAATTTTTGTTATTAAAATTAAATACTTATCATTTTAACGTCATATTTAACTTCTTTCTTAATTTGTTATCAAATGTGAATGTGACAGTGACAAGAAGAAAATTTAAACAATTAAATACTTCTTAATTCTTATCCTTAATTTGTCATTAACAACGTAAATGTGTAATAATGTAGTTGAAGACATTTAGGGGACAAACAAGACCAAATTATTACAACATATATGTAAGATAATATAGACTTGATCCAATGTCCTCAATATACATCCAACGACCAGATATTTCACTTATACAAGTATATATATATATATATATATATATGGTGAAACACAATTAGCATCTAAATCTGCAACAATTAATGACATTCCAGTTAAATTGTCTCAATCAAGCCCTGCCATCTGTCCTGCCTTGATAATTATTTTCATAAAATGATTTGGCCATGTCCTACCCTTTCACTCTGTCCTGCTCTGTCCGGTCCTGTATCACCATAATCGTCATTCTTATACCTCATTTTATTTGTAAAAATTTGAACTATATAGTTTTTTAAACCAAATATGATATCTTTCTTAAGCTACGAATTAAGTGCCAATTTGGATTTTTGAATTGATTTATTTTTAAGTGATTCTAAGCTAAAATAATTTTAATTTTTTTTATAGTATTTGAATTAAATAAATATTAGTATCAATTTTGCTTTTGTGTCCTTTATTTGAGTTTTCATCAACCTAAGCTTAGTGGTAGCTAGCCTTATTAACTTCCAATAAATATTTGTAATCTTCAATAACAACCCTAAGTGAAATCATAAGTTTATTAAATATCCTTTCGCCAAAAAATTACATCATAGATAATAAAATATTGTTGAATCCTCTTAATTGACTTCTTCGTACCTTTATTGTTTTTTTTTAAAAAAATTGAATCCCTCTAGTGAAAAATTACAACTCATCATTATGCGATATTATATATCATCTTTATTGATAAGCTTTACGATCAGCAGACTAGACTGTCTACCCTACTCCTAAAACAGAAACTTATTGTTGGAAAGATTCCTTTTCATACCTTATGTTTATGTGGAAACACAAGTTTAATTTAATCAAGAATTTACACTAAGCTGGCTCAGAAAAGATCCATTGCATTTGGTGGACAAGTCAATTCTTACACACACACATAAATATATATATATATGGATACCTCATTGCCTACTCTCCTTTCTTTTTCGTTTAAAAAATACGACAAATTTAGCAGAAATTAAGAGATAAAGTCATGTCCAAAAAGTGAGATATTAAAATAAAATTAATAATAAGATAGTAGTAACAATAATTAATTGTGTCAATAGTACCTTATGTTCTCACAAACGCAAAAATCGACAAAAAAATAAAAATTAGTTATGCCTCAATTTTTTTGACAAAACCCCAGAATACATGGAAAATAAAGTAGAGCAACAGTTCCAAAGTTCATAATCAGCCAATTATACAGTTCATAATTCCAATATGCATGCAACTTTGACCATAACCAACAAAAGTCAACCATGTCTTCTTTTTTTCTTGGTCAATGAGAAAAGAAAATGTTTCTTTCTTTATTTATTTATTTCAAATTTTTGTGTGTGAAAGGGAATAAATTAGAGTATTAACATATTTCCCACAAGCTAAAGGTCTAATAAAAAAGTTGAGACAAATAAAATTTATGTGTGAGCCATGAGTCATAAGCCACCAGACAAATACAAAATAAAAGGGCCAATTTTTTGCAATTAAGCCACCATATTAGGACCCTCACAAATTATATGTCTATATTTGCAGACAATCTCGAGGAAAAGATATCTTTGAATCCACTTTATAATATTCTATTATCAGCAGATTAACATAAGTTATTTTCTCCAAATTGAGAATTATAAACACGCTTTTTATTAGGGTGGACACACGTCTCTTACTATATAATTAATGAAAATTTTACACAAACTCTATAGGGCTACTATATTATATCTCTACTCTTTTTCAAATTAAAAAATTCCTTACATTTTGTGAAATTCGGATACATTCTAAGATGTTCCGGTTTAATGTACATCCATCAACGTCTCAATTCATCGCGTCTTAATTTCGGATACATCACCCAACATTGCAATACATAGTGTATGTCCCCGATACTTCGCGTAAAGTGATATATCCGAGAATAGGAGCGAGTAGGAATTTTTGTAATTTTTTCAAATGGTAGGAAATTTTAAAGAACATGGTAAACTAAGTCATATATTTAGTAAATTTTTCATATAATTAATTCATATTAAAATCTGATAAAATTCAAATTCACGTATTATAGGATTCACTATTTGAAGGTGGAGGGGTGGGGGTTTCCCAACCTACTTTTTTTTCAAGAACTTAAAATCAAAACCTCTAATTAAATATGGTTAATTACCGCCACACTGGCCACAATCCATGTTGGTGAAGATATCCAAATAGGAGTATTTCTTATTAGTGGAGTAATTGGTATATGAAACTAAAAGAGGAGAGGAGGGGGGGAAGGCCCCATTAATTGTTCGTTAATCAAACAAATAAAGCTACTTATCTTGACGTAATTTTGGTTGCCTCTAACTAAAAACAATTTGCACATCCTACTTGAGAATAAACAAAGTATTTTTGGATTTTTGGTTATGGTCCATTGAGGGTGTTTACAAGAAAATTAATCAACAAGATTACGTACTTTTCTATACACCTTTAGAGGCTTAGTATATAGATAAATCTATATTACAATTTTAGTACTATATTGTAACGATCGGTTTCCGTCGTTATAGAAATGCCAACGGGGGAAAATTTGGGGCCGAAAAACTTTTTCGTAGTATTTGGATTGTCCTAACCTAATTTAGATTTGGACGAAATCGGAGTCTTTGAGGTGTAGGAAAATCTGGTAACAATCGGGTGAATCATTTTTTATTTTGATTTCATGAGTAGTTAGATAACTCGTTAAGGAACCCGTATGACTTTACGGAATTGAATTTGCATGAGTAGAACTCTCGGAATCGATCTTAGCGTGAAAGGTATTTTCTGAGAGTCGTGGGTTAGAGGTGTGTAGTGAAATGGGGATTTTGGAATCCTTTAAATAGATCACTGGTTCGTGCAAGCCGCCTTGGCGGGGGTTTTGGCCAATCTGGCGGGGCCGCTGCAGCGGGATGAGGGCGGTTGTGGCGGACTCAACGCGACTTAAGGTCGTTAATAAACCCCTAAACGACCTTATTATGTACTTTTCGACTTTTAGAGCTAAGGAACGAATCCCAGGAGACTCCTACTCGTTTTTCACCATTCTTGAGGCTAAAGGTAATATTTTCACTTCTCGAATTCGTTTTTCGATCCGTAGAATGTAATGAAATGGGTGAATATTGATGGGAGAGGTTTTGTTATAGATTCTATGGTGGAAACAACCCTAAATTGAATAATTGGGATCATGGGTATGATCTAAGGTTTATAGAATTGTTAGTAATTCTGGTAATTAGTGATTGTTTATTGATTCCCGTATTATATTGATTGTTTGTAGACCAAGAACAAGCGGAATGAATCCGAAAAGGAAAGGATCAAGTTTCTTAGGGTTTCAAGCTTGTTTCGAGGTAGGTGATGATTGTGATTCTATGATTGTGTTATGTATGTTTGTTCTTGCTTCATTATGATGCTTGTATATGTATGAATGTTGCAATATTGATCACACTTGTTGTAAATGAGATAGAGGAATGATGATTGCCATGAAATCATGAATTAAATGTATGATATTGATGATATACTTGTGATTCTATGATTGTGTGATGTATGTTTGTTCTTGCTTCATTATGATACTTGTATATCTATGAATGTTGCAATGTTGATCACACTTGTTGTAAATGAGATAAAGGAATGATGATTGCCATGAAATCATGACTTAAATGTATGATCTTGATGATATATTTGTGATTGTGATTGTGGTGTGTTGAATGGATCGGTTGTCACGTTTTGACATAACTAACTCGGATCGGTTGCCACGTTCCGACATAACTATGGGATCGGTTGCCACGTTCCGGGATAATTATCGGATCGGATACCACGTTCCGATATACTAATTGTTTGGGTTCCATGAGAGGACCAATGATTTGTTATAAAATGTGAAGTTGTTCGTTGTTCGTAAATGTTGATAATATTGTATATGTTGATATATATGCATGTGATTATAATGTTGTCTTGACTTGTTTATGTTGCACTTAGTGGGATAGCCGCGTGATCCTACCATTATAATATGATTGTGTACTGATACTGCACTTGCTCTTATTTTTGTTGAGTACAGGGCATCTTCAAGCAGCTAGTGATAGACCTCGCTTACGAGATCAGTGATCGTTCGAATTCAAGGGTGAGCCAATTCTTCCGGGTTGCCATGGGTTCTCTTTCATCTATGTCCACCTTTTCCAGACTTAGACTATGTTCTATTAGTTATTAGTACATTAGTTGGGGGTTGCATCCTTTCTTGTTTAGACTTGGTTCATTATTAGATGTTTTGGTACATAGACCTTCAGGTTCTAGGTTATTTCTTCCGCATTGTTTAGTTCTTGTTACACTTTTGTTGGAGTTGATGGGAACTCCCTATTTATTTCCTTAGTATTTAACTTGCTTCTGTAACCTAAATGCCTTAGTTTTTGTTTAGTTGCTTGGTTTGAGTTGTAGCAGTGATTCTTCCACCGAAGAGTTAGTGTGGGTGCCAATCACGACGGTCTGGATCGTGACATATATTGTCATATTTTTATTTGGTTATTAATTCTGCAATGAATTATATCAGGATTAGTAATTAGTATGAAGATAAGTTATTTTTAATTTTTTAAATGATGAAATAATAATATGAAAATCAATTATTGCGAGATAAAACATTAAAAATAACATCTTGAAGTCCCTCAATTTTTTCTGTTGTTAAATAATAAGATGAAGGATACTTTTGATAAACAAACAGCTTCTTCTTAATAATTTTCAATACATATTATTTTAAATATAACAAAAAATATAACTTATCTTCGTATCAAACACAGAAGAATGAGAAAATTTACACTCGCTATTTTCTGATAATACATTAGTGTAAATAAATAGTAGGACTAATTAGTGATTGTTTTTTTTTTTTTCATTTTTAGAAGTGATAAGATGGTCAATTATATTAACGACCTTTCCGACCAGTAGTTACTTTGACAATCCAACATAATAATTATGGATTAACTTGTGTTTCTCCTATGCATGTGTAGGATTTGCCGACTCTTACATTAGAATCATTACATCTCAATCTTTCTAATCTAACTTTACTTTTTCTTCTTCTACTAAAGTACTCCCTCTGTCCCATTTTATATGAGGTAGTTTAATTCGGCATGAAGTTTAGAAGACTTTTAAAACTTGTAGTCCAAAATGAATGATAGAAATTTGTGTGACTGTAAATCATTTCATTAAGGATGAAATAGATATTTTATAATTAAATTGTTACTTAATATAGAAATGTGTCATTCTTTTTTAGACGGACTAAAAAGGAAAGTAAGTCCCATAAATTGGGACAAAGGGAGTAATAATAAAGTGGGTAATGCTAAATAGCAAGAAAATTTGGTCAGAAATTTAAAAAGTCTATAATATCATTTTTATTTTAAAGTAAACTGATTTTTTTTCTATTTTTTAATTAAAAAGTATTAAAGTTAAAAGAGTAAAATAATATAATATAAAATATGTTATTTTACCATTCTGGCCAAAAAGATTTTTCCTAATAAAACTATAGACAATGACCAATGGCAAAATCAAATTTTTCACTCATAATATTAGAAAAAATTAATTTGAGTCAGTCTAACGAAAATAGAACTAAAAATATCAATAAATTTTATTGCTAATTCGTATTTTTGATGGTAAAGAGAAGTTTCACTTCTTTTTTTTCCGTTATTCACATTAGAGTTTCCACTATATCTAAATTCGCCCTAGAAAAATTCACATCAAATGATAAAACGCCCTTTAACAACTATGACTTCATATTAAGGAGCAGGGCCCGAGGTAGCATATATAATGAGGGGGTTCATCCCCTCGGCCAAAAATATTATTATTTATATATAGTTAAAATTATTTTTTAGTTATGTATAATAGATGTCAAACTCTCTTCTACTCATTCGTATATTTACTTCTCAAATTTTAAACCCTCTTATTAAAATTTCTGACTCCGCTACTGCTAAGGAGAACTCAAACTTAAAATCTCAAAGTTAAAAATAAAAAAATATTCTTAAAATAAGAAAGAGTAATCAGTCGAACACTTGTCACGTAAACAAGAAAAACAATAACATGCGGAACTACAAAAGAATGATAGTACTACTTCTCATCTATGGACACGACACCATCTGTCTCACCTTCAACTAATGACCGACTACTGCCCATATTCCTTTTTTATTTTTTTTATTTTATAAAAATTATTCGGTAATATATTAAGATATTAATTAATTAATCTTAATTTGCATCACATAAGATTTATTTTAAGAGGAGAATATTTTTTGGCTTACAGAACTTCGATTAAATTTGAATCATCCCGGTTCTTTTATCAATCTGATCTTTCTACACTTTCATTTACTTCCTCATTAATACGAAATTGGCCCAGACAAATATTATTATTTTCGTTTTGTCTTATATTTTGACTTGTGTAATTGAACATAATTTATTTATTTTTAAAATAGAATTTATAATCAAACATAAATTATATAAATTTATATAATTATAAATTATTTTATTAAAAAAATAAAAAGTTCAAAAATAAATATAATTAAATCTAAAAGTTTGATATTTTTTAGGAAAAAGACATAAAATCCCCCCTGAACTTGTCCGCATAACTTATTTTAGCAATTTAATTATACGGGTGTTTAAATACCCCCTTAACATCTTTTAATTATTATTTTTTTCAACACTCCCATCACTAGCCAATTGAAGGCTGGATGTTGTTGAGTCACACAAGTTTTTATTCGTCCACGTGTATGTTAACTAAATTTCTAATTAATTACTTAAATCTCCATAATAATTATTTTTTTTAATCACTAATTGTCTTCCCCAATGTTTGTCACCTTCTCATCAGCAACTTTTCTTTTTACAGTGAAATTTTCTTCAACTTTTCTTCTTTCATTATATAATAATTTTCTCTTCATGTAAAAAAAAAAAAAACTTCTCCAATTTTTTTTCTTTTCGTAAGAAAATAGGTTTCAATATTCCATTTGTAGACATCAATTTCCACATTAAACCATTAACTCCTACACCCACCATGATTATATCTAAAATTGAGCCAAAAATTAAATCCATCGATGAATTTACCCCTCAATCTACAAATTATAATTCAAATTTCAATTGCAAT
The DNA here is from genome assembly GCA_029582605.1 of Solanum gracilifrons. Classification (NCBI taxonomy): domain Eukaryota; kingdom Viridiplantae; phylum Streptophyta; class Magnoliopsida; order Solanales; family Solanaceae; genus Solanum; species Solanum gracilifrons. The sequence continues at coordinate 8,318 of JAJOOH010024124.1, read as the reverse complement.
TCCAGTTCAGTTTTTAGTTACATCATACCATCTTCCTCGAAAATTAAAAAAATTATTTACATAAAAATGTTACTTTATCAATGAATTGGACGAAATCTCCACAATCAATTTTTTGCCAACAATATCTTTGAATGCTTTTTAGTGGAAATCGGCTTCTTTTTTTAATAACTCTTTAAACTCATAGATCTAATAATATTTTTTGATATCGAAAATGATGTCAATGAATCAAACACCAAAAAAAGAATTCAAAGAAAAACAGAAAAAAAAAAAAACGATTAAAAATAGAAAAGAAAAAAAGAAGAAGAAGAAGAAGAAGAAAATGTGGAAAAAGTTACAGTTGAAAGTAAATGAGTAAATGTTTACCTTGAACTGAATGAAAAGAATAAGAAAGAGAAAGAGTCTTGAGAAAAGAAAAATAAAGAAAGAAGAAGATGCAAAAAAACAAAAACTACAGAGAAGAAGAGAAGTTAATTGAAAAATGAAATGTTTAAAAATTAGTAAAATAAGTTATTAAATATGTGGTCCAATAAAAAGATGACACGTGTCAATTTTTTAGGTTTTTTTTCTGTCTCACGCGCTTATTGAAAGTTGGTGATACACATTTTGCCACATCACCCTTTAAGAGGTAATTAAATTCACTTCAAATTAAATTAGGCGGATAAACAAACACTCGTATAGGTAAAGTGCTAAAGTAAATTGTGCAAAACAAACACTCTTATAGTTATGCTAAAGTAAGTTGTGCACATAAATTCAAGGGGAAATTTATGTATTTTCTCTATTTTTTAAGCAAAACAAAAATTAAATATAAATTTAATAGCTTGAGGAGTGTCCCCCAACCCCCGTTTTCCCACCTTTTTTCTATATCGTTATAAGATTAATTTAAATTCTTGTATAAAATTATTAAAGCGTTAACTATTATGATTGAATTCTCAATTATTCAAAAAGCTTCCATTTATATTCTAAATCCTATTTATCCTGTCATAATCCTCGATGATTACCTTAAAATCTACATAAATGAGAGCATTCATTAGCATGGTCGTATGCAAAATTCTTTAAAAAGTTGTATGCTTAAGATGCAAGTTATAATCATTGTTAGCAAGACTTAAACTTCATTTTATTAGGCTTTCATCAGCTCCACATAATAATTTATTATATGATAAATCACATGCGCGCATGCACACATCTGCTTATACTATCATATATATACGTACAAAAGTCCTTATTAAAATTAGCAAACAATTGATTTTTTATGGTAAATTACTTCCTGCGTTTTATATTACTTGTCCACATTATTAAAGAATATGACTCAAATTATTTTTCAATTTATAAGATCTAGATAAAATTCATTTGATTTTTTATATTTGTCCTTAAATGTTAATTTCTTTTTGAAAGTTCAAATATTGTAAAGTTCCTTCACTATTAATATTCAGTGGCGTAGCCATATATAGCCCAGAGTGACCAATTGGAGGCCCTTCATCGAAATTATACTATGTATGTAGAAAAGTGTAAGAAATACATAGGTCAAAAAATATTTTCCATACATATTTACTAAATCTTGGACATTCTTAACAAAAATTTCTGACTTCACCACTACTAATATTAATATTGATGGATAAAACACATAAATATAAAGTTTATTAAAAAGAGTTACTCCCTCTATCTAACAATACTTCTCCACTATTGACTTTGCACCGTTCTTAAAAAAATTATAAATTAAAGGGTAATTTCACTATATTACCCTTTGAATATAATAAATACAATGTCTTGAAAAATGTTATAAATAAATAACTATAATTAATGATAAGGGTAAATTAGGAACTTGGTGTAAAATTATCCATTGATTTTATAAAGTGGACAAGTATTGTTGAACATTCCAACATAATATAGTGGACAATTATTATTAGACGGAGGAAGTAAAAGGTAAATAATAATAACTCTTTTTATTTATGATTGTTTTTTAAAATAACATAGAGAAGAAAGTGGTCCTAACTTAGCTTAGCATTAATTTATAACAATTACTCTCTTTATCCCTAATTAGTTTTCCACTTTTGAATTGACACACCTATTAAGAAAATAATGATTAACATAGTGAGTTTACAATTTTACTCTTATCAATTATGAAGTGGATCAATTAAAAAATTAAGATTTTCAAAAAGTTCTACCTTTTTCAAAGTATTTAATTGAAGGTATAATAAGTAGAAATGATTGTCCTTTATTGATTTGTCAAAATGGACAAATAAAAAGGGACAAGTAAAAAAGAAAAAATTGACAATTAATTAGAAACAGAATATTAGATTACAAAAAGAAGTATAATGAATTCTATTTATGGGTTCGTGTTTACTCACTTTGTCTCTAATTACTTGTTCATTTTCTCTTTTATTAGTTGTTCCTAATTACTTGTCCATTTTGACAAATCAAGAAAGGACAATTTTTTTTTACTTATGATACCCTCAATTAATTATTTTGAAATAGGTAGAACTTCTTGAAAATGTTAAGTCTTTAATTCATTCACTTCATAATTAAAAGGGTAAAATTGTAAACTTACTATGTCAATAATTATTTTCCTAATAGATATGTCAATTTAAAAGTGAAAAAATAATTAGGGACAGAAGGAGTATCTCGTTAATAATCACCCATATCAATATCATTATGATATTTATCAAACTGTAAATATTTAAAAAGCTAGCTAACACACAATTTATGTTATTTCAAAAAAACTGAAACTACCAATTTTCACACTTTAAATAATTTAAAAAAATTAATTTATCCAGTCATTGCTACAGTAACCTTTTCTTTTTCAGATTTTATTACCAGAGAGATGGCAGTAATAAAGTAAAAAGTTGTAACGAGAATCGAAAAAAAAAAAACACTATTTGGACCACTGCCGCTTAAAAGATAGTATTGGATTTGGAACGAACTATAGGTTAAAATTAATCATAAAAATCTTCAGAAAATCTATAAACAGACAGATTTTGTCAATGTTACACATATGCAGAAAATTTTAATACTACAAAGACAAACCAATAATACCATGCATATTTTTTTTCTTTCAAAGAATTGCTGTAAATTTTGTCAATATTCTTCACAAGAAAAAAAGATCATCACTGCTTTGCGGTTGGGATTTTGGGAAAAGAGTATAACTTCTTATAGCGTTTAAAAAGATCTATAATATTAAGTCATTTAAAAATAATTTCTAATATAAATATTATTCTTTCTGTCTCAATCTATGCGATGTAATTTGACTTAATACAAAATTTGAGAAATAAAGAAAGATTTTGAAACTTTTAATCCCAAATAAATTATAGATATTTGTTTGGTTATAAATTATTTAATAGAAACATGTTACTCCCTCTGTCCACTTTTAATTGTCAGAATTTTAGAGTCAATCTATAAGAACTTTGACAAATATTTTGCGGTATATTTTTTAATTAATATGCAAAAAATTGCAATTTATAGTACTTTTCTTATAGTTTTTGAATATCTAAATTTTTTGTTTAAAATAACTTTAACTTTGAAATTAGTCAAATTGACTTTCGAAAAACGTAACATAACAAATAAAAATGGACAAAAATAGTATTCTTTTTTAAACTAACTAAAAAAAAAATAATTCATATAAATTGATACAATGATAATGCAGGTGTCGATAGTTTGAAGATTTTAGTAACTTTATACACTAATAAAAAGGTATTATAAATTTGACATTTATGTTAAAAAGATTTACATTATTAAACCAATTAAAAGATAATTATAAATACCTTTATAGATAAATAGTAATGATAATTTTAATTTTAAACAGCGAATAGAAAGCAATCTTCTAGATCAAAGTTGACATTTTTTAAAATTTAACCAATCAATACTTTCTGAAAAATCTTCTCGTTAAAAAATATGAAAGTAATTTGGTGATGATATGAAATGTAAATGTGTAATTGGTTTGATTGGTTTTAGCAGGCGGCTGATACATACGGACTCCCATGGCAGAAAATATCCTCCTCACTTTTAATTTAGTTTGCGATACATATAAAATTTCGAGATTCAAATTTATCTTTGATTATTATTTTTTCTATTTCTTTTAAATATTTTAAATTATTAATTATTATAACTTATACTTCTCTATTCAACAATAGTTGTTAACTATATTATTTTGAAATGTCTAACAATATTTGTCTACTTAGTTCTTAATTTACTCTTATAATTAATCATAGTTATTTCTAAATTACATTTTTCAAGGCATGTCTTTATTATAGTCAAAGGGTGATATAGTAAAATTATCTTTTTATCTATAGTTTTTTAAGAAGTATGCAAAGTAAATAGTAGACAAGTATTATTAGACAGAAAGAGTAGTATTTTTTACGGTGTTTATAAATATATAAATTGTAACTTTTTGCAGATGGAATCATAATTTTTATTAAAAACTTTAAAATAAAATAAGTAAATACAATTAAAAAGTTTAAGAAATTCATTATATATTAAATATCATTTTTATTATAAAAATACTACTACTATATTTTTCATTAAAGAGGGATTAATTTGAATGAACTCCTCGACCCATATGAAATTATTTTTATTTTTGCTTTAGATAAGCGGCTTAAAACACCACTTATTTTAAAATGAAAGAAATATATATTAATAAGGTGACAACCGATTGTTTTATTTATTTATTTATTTAAGCCAATAGTATTTTTCATTTGTTTTAGTTTGTTAATTTGGTTTTGACTTTATACAGAGTTTTTTTTTAAAATTGATTTTTTTTTAATTTTGTGGTGTTAAATTAAAGATATACCCTTATACTATATCAAAGTACTTTTAATTTTTGTGCATGGTATTAGACATATCAAGAGAAAATTGAAAAGGAGTGAGAAACAATTTTTTATACTTCAATATCTGTTATCCTACTTTTTAGGTTGTAAATTTGAGTTACTAAGTAAGGAGTGATTAATGAAATATATGGAAAATCATGAGATTTAAGATTTAAATTTTAATAAAAGAAAAGAAAATTATATTCTTAAGCTATTACTTCTCATATGATCAATTTTTTAATTATAGAATCGGCCGATACATATATTAGGGGAAATGATATATATCTAGTAAAATAAATCAAATCACACAAACAATTGACTCATACTTTTTGCTCGTTTAATAGATTCTATTTTTATGGTAAGTTACTTATAATTATCTATGAAGTAATATGGTTGATATAAAAAAAAGTAACATTGAAAAAACTTCTAAATTTAGTATGAATTATTAGCTTCATCTTCGAATTGTTGACAACATTTAAAATACCTTTCTAGTTAACTAAGTGAACTTAAATATATCCTCAATCTTACTTTACAAGTAAAATACTTTTTTAAATTCTTGCCAAGTGTGCAAGTGTTTTCAACAATTCGATTGGCTTTTTATTAAGAGTGACGTGCTCTTACACTAGTTTGAAACCATTTACTGGATCATGTAGTAGATTATATGTGAATCTAACTTTAAGTAGTTAAGTAGAAGGTATTCTTAAGACTGTTAATAGTTTAAAAATGAAACTAATACTTGCATCAAATTTTGATAGTGTTTTCAATACTTCTCTAAAGGAAAAAAAATAAAATGTTACACCATCAAAATTTAATTACTCCCTCTGTCCCTATTTATGAAGTACTTTTCATTTTTTGAGAATCAAACATCTTAAGTTTGACCAGAAATTTACGTGTGGAGTCTTCCCATTTTTTTAACTATGTAAAAAGTACTATTGATCACAATAATTAAAAGAGATATGAAAAAATTACAATAAAAAAAAAACTTGTTTGAATCTCAAAATTCAAAAAGTACCACATAAATTAAGACGGAGGGCAGGGGCGGAGCTACAGCCATCCAAGGGTGGTCAGTTGAACACCCTTGGCCGGAAAATTAAACGATATAGAGAGGTCAAATCCTCGGTTTAAGGGATAAATAATTAATGTTGAACAACCTTGACATAAATTCTTCTGTGGCACAGTGGTTAAGCGTGGTCATTTCCACCCGAGGTGCACTGGTTTGACTCCCGCGGAGTGCACAACAGTTTTGATTTTATTTTAAGAGCAGAACACAACATCACACACCATTATTATGTTTCTCAAGTTTCTTAATTATTAATATTACAATTTTAATATTATTGAGTATCATATATGAATACATTATTTTAATTTTGAATATTTAGATATCATGTATTTAAAAATTTGTGCTTATATATGTTAACAACTTTAAATCCCAAGCTAAAATCAATATATGCGTTTTATCTTCTTCTTTTTTTAAGAAAAAAATTCTAAAGTTAGACGCATTTGTTCTATCAATATTTCACTTTAAAAACAATAATCATATATTTTTATCATATAAAATCAATGTCAAAATGAAAAAAAAACCTCGATTGTTTATATTTGATATTGACAAATGTTGAGATCGTTCATGGTAGAATCACTAGGTTAAACAAATAAATCAACTCACTTATTAAAAAAAAAATCTTGAACACCCTTGATGAAATTTATGGCTTTGCCACTGACGGAGGGAGTATTATTTTTTACTCCCTCCGTTCACATACTTGTTACGCATTCCTAAAAAGATTTTTATTTTTATTTGTTACTTTTGATATATCAAGAAAAGATAAAAAAAATTTTCATATTTCACCCTTGCATTAAATACTTATTTTTCAAATTATTTTTTAAGACATAATTTATTAGTGGATCATTTGATAAAATATCTATATAATTAATTATTTTTTTTAATGAATGTATCAACTTAAATTATGACAAATAAAAGTGAACGAAAGAAGTTTGAGTGAACGGGAGAATATGAGAGAGGGGGTAGTAATAACGAGTACTCCACAAAAGGGACTGTGGGGTATTTGCTCAATTGCATTGCTGGGTATTTGAAAAGACAAAAGAGCTGTTAAAAATCATCATGTAATCATTATTTGCAAATCTATGAAATACTATATATTCTAAACTTTAATAAATTTAAACTGATAGATTTGTTTTAAATGCTTAATTAAGCAATGCATGACTACATAATTCTTCAGTCTTTTCACGTTCTACAACTTTCTTTTCTTCCATTGTAATCATAATTTTTTTTTAAAAAAAACACACACACACTCAATAAATGATTTAATTAAATTAATGGTTAGGTGAAGGTTTAAAATGTCAAATATATATAGTAGACTGTAGAGTTATTACTAGAGTATGTACATAATGATAACCTGTGTTTGGACCGATAAATAAAGATAAAACATAAAGAGGCACAGACAAATATTTAATACAAAACACCTCTTGCCTGACTTCTTATTTGATAACTTACTTTCCTAGGACACTTACAAAAAACTCTGTGGTCCATAATTCTATTGAGTATTAAATAATAATATAATGATAAAAAAATTTATTGTTATACAAATGTTATTTCATATTTAATGAAAAAGAATCGATTTACGTCTTCTTTAATCGATAGAAAATGAGCCATCTATGATCACTTGAGATTCTGAGAAGCTAGATATCAAGTAAATAATCTAAGATATTGATAACTAAGGAAACATTGCGAAGTTGTCTATCGGTTGGCCGGAAGCTCACATCAAATAAATAGTTTTTAATGAGGTTAACATTCATGAACGACTTCAAATTTAGTCATTGTATGATGGAAATAGTTTTGGTATCTGACCAAAGTGTAGTTCTCATGGCCCCTTTTGCTGCTTGATTCTTCAAAAAGTGGAATTCATCATTTCACGTAATAAATTATTTTATTCTCGAGATTTCTTTAATTTATCAATAGACAACCAAATAATGTTGATCTATCAAACAGAAGTATTAGTCGATATAAGCTCATGATGAAGCGCAACCTTTGACTAGTTCTTGTTAAGCAACTATAAGTCAAGTGAGATCTTTTATTCACGAATCAAGTTGTCGATATACAATTTTAAAGAATGCTTATAAGTTTCATACGTTTTATAGTTATATAATTATTATGCATATCTAAAATCACAATATTCAAAAATCAAATTTCTTCATTCTTAAATTTCTCTATTAAGTCAAATTACTTTAATATATAAAATGAAACAAACAGAGTATTCTTTACCAGTCATAATAAGTTACTTGCAAGTCAAAGGAGATTCGGGAAAAAAATTGTATAGCTAAGTTGACAACTGACAACCAACATAAAATTTGTCAATTCATTATGGCGTACTAACAATAATGTACTAACTACTAAATCTCTACTACTAATTATGCCTTATAAAACTAGACAAATGTCATATATTAATTGAATTGATATAATAAGTAAATTACTTTTGTGGTTGAGGGAGAGTGTGTGGTTTGGGGGGT
>JAJOOH010024123.1:0-18800 GCA_029582605.1 Solanum gracilifrons | reverse complement strand
CCCCCCCCCCCCCCCCCCCCCACATACACACAGAGGCAGGAGGAAAGGAGAGAGAGGAAGTATGAACAAGTCATCCTTCATATAGAAAGACGCTCTTTCTACTGAGAAACATAAACTAATGGCTCCTAAGAGTTCAGTCCACCAGTATCTTAACATAAGCAAAAAATCCATTAGGAAGACCTTCATGACAGCTTCTTGTGACTAGGAGTACAACAAAATCTTTCTATGGAAAAGGGGGAAGGGGATGGCGCATAAGGTTTTGACTCAGAAGAGCTACTTAAACAAGAAAAAGTGCGGGGATTAGTCATTACAAGAAAATGTGTTGGTTTTCAAAACCATCGACCTTACACAACAACTTACCTTGAGTGGACTTGAAAGTGACATTAGGAGGTTAAAAGGTTGGCAAAGCTTGTAAGGCACAAATACTTTGGAAACTTTAGCTTTACAACTTGCTTGCTCTTGAAAGCTACTGATAGATGATCTGAGACTTGCAACCTGGTACAAAAGGGGAAGTAAGAATCATTGTCATTTAACAAAATGGATAACTCAATAGAAACATCAGAGATCTCAGAAGCAAAAGATTTCACACAATTATACATACATCAATGAAGCCTCCACAAAATGCAAAATATGCTGAAGTTCATACCACTACATTGTGTTATTTCTTTCAATAAAACAATCTCTACATATCAAGATTTGGCTCTTGAGTTGGAGGCATATCAAAATGTAATGGTTTTCCTTGAATTAGTTGAGCTAGAACAATGTGGAATCAGTACTAAAAAACACGGATGATCAATTAATACATGCAGATTACGAAGTTGAGTCAGATTATTATTTACACCATAATCTGATCCAATTTGTTGGCATTAGTTTGGTAACTGCAAAAGACTTGGGCATCCACTTACCAATTCGCAAAAGAGGAACAAGTTAATGATATTATATAACAAATTTTTTAGATATTGAGTTCAAAATAATTCTAACATACCGCATCTAGATCAATTTGAGCAAAAACCATTTCAACATCCTTCAAAGAAAATTGTGAACCTTGTGCTACCATATCTCCATTTACAACAACACAAGAACATCCATCTGCCAAAGGTAAATGAATAATGAATACCCGGTCATAATAAAACTGCTGAAACTGGTAACCAAAGTGAGTTAAACACAATTTATCGTCATATCACCTAAGCTAAGAAATACAGCTTATATAGATTACTAATATGGTTGATTATTGCGAGGACAAAAAACAGGCTTGCTACCATAATAGAGACGACCACCATCGCATCCTTGGTGATTACTGTACATGTAAACTCCCCCTCGAGTATGTGTGGCACTTATAAAAGCACGATTGCGAAGATCAAGCTTTCGTAATTGATGATGACTACCACTTGCATTCATAAACACTTCAACACCATTCAATGCAAGCTCAGCATGAGGAGGTTGAGGAGTAAAAAGTTCTTCACAAACTTCAGCTGCAACAGCTCTGAAAGCAACATTAAAACGAAGCTTAAAATCATATAAAATGGTGGTAAAGTCGATAAGCTGCAACTTATCTATTATTACACATGCATTATTTGTTTGATTGCTAAGTTCGGGAATGTGAATCTCCCATGATAGGTCGCCACAAATAAGAATTTAGGCAAGGCAGAGAATTTTCATTTTTGTTTCTCTTATTCCAATTTTCCTTTGCCAGATGAGCACATGGCAATCAAGAATTTTATCCTCTTCCTTTTTTTGCTTTGCCAAAATAAAGAAGTTTCACAAAACTACTCAAAAGATAACATAATGCCGAGTTACTAACTAAAATCCTTCAACTAATGTCATTGTTAATATTTCAAATCGTAGAAGTGTTTACAGAGATTAAACTTAGTGAAGTAGCAATTTCTCAACCACTATGGAAACCATACAGAAAGACTGACACCAAAATCACTAGTCTACAAAATGGGGCTGAAATTTTGTGGATGCTGAAGTATAGCTCCTTTCTAAGTGACTTCTATACTCTAGCTGATGATTAATGTTATAAACAGACTTAGAATGTTCTGTACATACACTTCAAAAAACTGGTTATGAAAGGATAATCCTGAACAATTATCCCCATCTAATGATAAGAAGAAATGGAGATTATATAGTTTAATCTCTTAATGGTCTACCTTTCTCAGAATGTTTTCAATTTTTCATGGTAGAAGAAATATATATCTAGTATATGTTCAATGATAGGTAATATTTAGCGCATTGCCTATTAAACTAGCTGGTCTTATGTTTTGTTCAGACACTCACTTCCAAAAAAGATGTTATGCTAGACGAGAATTTTTTTAATATAAAATGATTAAGTGAAATACAAAAAAACCCAAATACATTGAACTAGAACCAAAAAGTAAAAAGGACAGTTCTTTAACACTCTTGAATTGTTTTTGCTTTTTAATTTCATGTTTCTTAAATATAGATGTGTTTTGGTTTAGGCAAAAACTGGATCACCAAAACTATGCACATTACGAGCTAAAGTGACAAGTTTTGAAAATTTAGTGCCTTCACAAATATGTTTTTTCCAACTTCAATGCTAAATTTTAGTCACCCAACTTAATACAAGTAAATTCTAAAAACATGAGTTTCGAAACAGAACACTGCAATTCTATATATGACTACTTTTCAGTCTTCAACTCATTGTTTGTTTGTTATTCACAAAGCTTTCTAATATTGAATGACCAGGAAAGATAGGCTCCTTGAACAACATCTAGATCAAATAATACTAAATAGAGGAATTAAATTATCTTGTAGATCAAGTAGGCTAAGTGTAGACAGAGCATCACCATAAACTAAGCAACCAAGAAGACACGTAAATTCTGTTTTCAAGTCGCCCAATCCACAGCAAGCAAGAGAAAGAGAGGCAGAAAAGCAAAGCAATATCTAAAAAACAAATACAATGAACGTGTAATAATGAATGTGAGCACAGTAACATACGTGTCTAGAAACTGGACATAGCCATAACCAAAAGGTACTGTTGTCTGAGACAAAGCATCTGAAACTTCACTTGGGAGATGGAAGTCCTCAAGGTGATCTTTTGATTTCCATGCTGTAAACCATCGAAGTTCTCGATAGTTGCCATCATTTGCTAGCCACATCTTTGGCCTTATCATGATTATTTTTCTGTTTAGGCACAACACTTGACAGTTGTATCGTTCTGAATCTTTGATAACAGGCATACCGAAGCTACATAATATCCCATCAGTCCAATCTCCTAACAGTAATTCTTTTAAGCATTCCCACCTGCAAGTTTGTGAAGACATTAGGGGAAAGAGCTTAAATGGTAATTAGATTTCCTCACTGAGCTGAAAGTATTCTGTTCAGTGAGACACAAACACATCAAATCTGTTTCTAATCTATGTGGACATTTGGCCATGAAGATATTTACTTTTTTTTTCTGGAAGTGAATTCTGGAAATCATGTTTGGCCATAAAATTCCAGAATTCAACTTTTGTGAAATTTGAAGAACACAAAGAAGTCCTTTTCACTTTCTCCACTCCAAATCACTCACAAAATTTAAAAAATAACACAATTTGTATTCATACTCAAACTACAAACTCCAATTTACAAGATTTTTCACCTTAAAGACAAAAATTACATTTTTCAAATACGCCAAACGGGCCATTAAACTACCCCTACTGAATTGTGTATGCTAATTCATATAAAGTTTGCATTTTTATAACCGAAAACGCTTCTTATTCATCAATTTCAGCAAAGGAAAAAAAAAAAACTTACGCATGAGCAACAGTATCGAGTTCTAAGAAATGATCCTCACAACCATATCCAGTGATTTCAAGCTCTGGTCCAAGCCTGATCATAGCTCCAGCAGCTTTTGCCTCCGCAACAGATTGCTTAATGTTGCTCAAATTGCAGTCGAAATCCATAGCCCATTGGTTCAAATTACACGTAGCTACCTTCAATAGCCTCATCTCAAATTTCTCTGTAATAAAAAATTTCGAACTGTATATAAACAAATTCACTTCCTTGCTGCAATTTATAGATTTTGCAATACAAAAAATATTAGAAATTTGATTGGAGTTTGACGCACCGTTTGAAGGGTTGGAAGTCCCTAGTCTTGGGAGATATTTGAGTATTTGACACGTCCAACTCCACACTCACCACACCAATTCTTGATTTTCTTGTCCAATTTTTAGGGTGATAAATGGGTAAAAGATTCTTTTTAAAAAATAAAATAAAAATATTAACTTCAGTTCCTAAACAACTTGTGTATGTCCGTCCCACTAGACAATACTTTAGTTATTAAAGTACAAAAAATAAAAATCAGACTATTTTAAAGGTAAATGTTTAAAATGAGTATTTTAAGGGCAGTACATACAATTTTGTGTTGTGGAATTTTTCCTATTGAACTCAAAAGCATATGAGGTTGGATTTGGATTCATTAACCAATGAGATAAAAAAAATCACGATCGTGAAAATTTCGGAAAAAGCTTGACCAATAATAATTTTTGATATAAGAAGATATTTTAATGATAAGCTTTTTAAAATTTTAAATATGTGAATTAAAAAGAATTATATTGGACTGATGAATATAAGTACCTCTTAACATAAATTTCGGCATGAATTGACATACAAGAATTAAGATTTTGTTTGTATGCTTATTGTCTCATTATTCAATTTGGTATTTATTTTGGAACCAAAGGGTGACTTTTTTTTTTTGGTTGGTATTTTAAAGACGACAAGTCACTGTGGCATATATCTAGACTAGATATCTTTTCAATCTAATTAATACTCAGCGTCCCAATTTATGTGACAAATTTCTTTGTGGTCACTCATCGTTACAGTTTTGTCTAGCTGTCCATTTTTATTACTTACGTTACGTACTAAGGGCGCCAGTTAATCTTCTTATAGTCGATTTTACAACCGAAAGTAGATATCAAGGAATCTGAATTATGAATTTGAGTTTTGACAGTGGACTAGATTTAGATTTTTTTTAAGAAATAAAATAAAAGTAAGTAGCATGTTTGAACATAATTCACATGAAAATTAGCAGAAGTAAAATTTTTGGTTCTTCTTCACAACACAGTCTACTAAACTGGGTAACCCTATGTTCTCCAAGCCCAAGCACATACACAGAAGAACTCCTTTAAATGCCACAGAACTGGCATAAATCTATAAACGTAACCTGACAAGAAACCTACAATGATCCAGGTTGTGTAGTTCACAGCCGTGGCCGGTGGCATCATCCCCAGTGACTTTTATTAACAATGGCATGTTATGAATTTGATCTGTTCATGCTTTACGGCAAGTCTTGGATGCTACTGCGCCAAATACGAACCAATTGAACATGTCATAGGTTCCTATATCTCCAAAAACCTTTCTTGGTGGCAATCAAACCCCAGATCCAAACCACTCTGAAAACCACTTTTTCCTATGTAACCTGTTGTTGTTTGTCTAACACAGAAAAATGAAACTCAGATTCAAAATTCATGTTTCAGTATTTTTAGTGATTTGAAGGGTCAAGTAGTTTGAGGAATAGGAGTCGGAGGAAATGAATTGATAAGAAAAATAGTTCAAGAAAGATGTACTATGTAAAACACTTTACCTGAATCCTAATTCCACATTGTGCTTGAATAGTAAATGACCCTGAGCTGCACCAATGGGTGAAGCACCGGAATCATAAGCTTTCTTCCTTCCTAGAACCAAATGGTGTTTCCTCATGTTGGGACTTTGGAAGTTGAATATCAGGTACCACCTCAATGTCCTTGTCAGGCTTATCGATATCAACAAAAAGAATGTAGGTCTATTAGGAAAAAAGAATTTGCAATACAAAACCAAAAGAATTTGCCAGTACATCCGAGTGAGGAACTCACCTTCCATAGTTGCAAGAGACGCCAGAGCAAAAAATTTACTATCATAACTATGCAAAATATTTTCCCGGCCCAAGTGCCACAAGTAAGGTACCTGGAAAATTAACTTGGAAGTTTAATCAACTGCAAGAAACATTTATTCATGTGCAAACTCTATATGGCTAATCACTGCTTAATAAACGATACAGATAGCAACCCGAAATGAATGTTCAACCGCCTTAAGGCCTACAAGGTCGAGCACTGAATCTAGGATGCAAGCTTCCCCCTAGTCTGAGGGCACCAAAGGACCAAAAACAATCATGTTCAGTTGCTTGAAGGCCTAGAAGGTGTCATGTAAACCTTGTGCACAAGCTAGGACATCAAAAGGAGGATAATAAAATCCAGAGAAATTGACGTTGCAATACAGTTATCTGATTTTACTTGTACCACAAATTAGGCCCAAAAAAGAAAACTAAAAACCCACGTTTTATTGCTCAAGCAATATTTATTTAAGATTCTATACAACAACAAGAGGGTCTTTCACTACTAAAAGAGAAATAACATATAACTAATTGATTTTATCAGTTCTCAATTTATTTCTCTAGGGTAATGACATACCTTAACAAACCATTTTTCTTCAGAGAGGTAGCATACCTTGATAATCGATCTAGCAAAGGTGGATTGGAGCATTTCAAAGCACGGTTGTAAACAATTTCTGTCCTCCTGGCTACATCAGGCCAACTATAAAGTTTTTTCATCTGCCAGTAGAAACCAAATGTCAGTAAGATCACTATAATTCTTTTTGATAACAAACCCATAGAAACACTTCTTCACATTGTAGTTTAAAAACTGTACCCCAAACCAACTCCCTGCAACTTTTTTATCATAAATTCTACCATAGGTGAACCCACCGATTGAAATGGATTTTGGTTCTAGCTCAACCCAAAAAGCTAGCTCGAGGTAAGGATTGCCCAAGACCATAAGAGGAGACATCCCCAATTCCTCCACCAATATGGGACACTTAACATCTGCACCCCCTCACTCCTAGGAAATCGGACATTAGAGCACAGACAACATAATGTGGGGGCCCAAAATTGGGTAAACAAAGAATCAGAATGGGACTGCTCAGATAGATTTTGTACCTAACTCAACCCAAAAAGCTAGCTCAAAGAGCTGAGTATGACCCAAAATCACATAAGGAGACAACAATCCATTTCCTCCACCAATGTGGGACACTTAACAACCACAAACAAATCTTTCCCTTTTAACTACTATATATTCACTCTTCTAATCTATCTTAAATGTCCGGTGCTTAGCTGTCCTCTTCCCCTTCCACAAAAAGAAGAGCAAAAACTCATTGTAAGCTTAGTCTCTTACAGGAGGGGAGAATTGAATTGGAAATATTTTTCTTTTGGTCAAGAGATTGAGTTGGAAGACATCCATGAAAGATTGGGATTAACCTCAATTTCCTTCAGATCTCACCTAAGATACGAGACTATTTATACATCTCAAGAGAGTAGAAACTAAACAGCCCTTACCTCGCTCAAAAGAAAAGATGAAGAAAAAGGATAAGCAAAAGGAAACGTGGTACTTACACGATTGTGCATATCTTGTGGATCGATCTGAGGAAGCATATATATAGCCCTTGTGATGGCGTGAACCATAGTTGTAGGATCTGGCGCAGCCAGAACAACCATATCATCTGGAAGAACCTGGACAAGAGGTACAAAACATGATAAATAACAACGAACAATTTACAAAGTAGAGGCAAGGAGATCTTAAATTATTAACTAGTCAAGCAAAGAGAAATGAATCATGGACATGCCTCTGGAACACCTCCTACACGTGTACTGACTGTTAATAATCCGCAACTTGCAGCTTCCAATATAGCGATGCAAAATGCTTCTGTTAAAGAACTGGCACAGTAATGCAAGAAACAGGAGTATAAATGAAAATTAGAAAGGGGGAAGGTGGAAAACTGGTTGTTGTTCAACCACAAATCAGGCGTGTTTAAATATCCTCAGATGATATTCTTTTGCAACTGCTTTTGCAGAAGAAGACTGTGTAGGGAGCAATTGCAATGTTTTCTTTATTATTTTTGATGATTCTGGAAGGAAGGTTGAAACCGATGAATCCAATTTAGCTTCTCAGCTGTGACAAGTTCTAAGGAGCCACACATCATTCATGGTTTTGATACTTCAATTTCACATTTGCAGCTGAATATTAAAATCAACTATGTAAAGAATGTTTTTTTGATTGTGCCACCTAGTTGATTCCTTTATCTTCTTAAGTTCACATACTCAATGCTGCACCTTGAAGCTTCATTTTGTTGATAAAAAAAAGAGACCAAGGAGGATGCAGAATCGACTATATGATCTTAATGAGAATAACACTTCCGTAATGGATTCTCCAACAGAAATCCTTTCCCTTCAAGATGTTTGAATTCTACACTGACTTTTCCAAAATGTCTATTCCATCAATCATATGGACACGGGAAGTACAAACAAAAAACATTACGATTGGCCAGTAGCATTCATCTTTGGAAAGCTTACTTATTGAAGAAATCCAATATCAGTTTTCTTCTACAGTTCATGATTTCTACATTCAACTAAGCATCACATTTCAGTAGATTATCACAGACTGATGCAACCAAGGTGTGGCCTAGCGGTCAATGAAGCTAGGATGGATCATGAGAGATCAGGATTCAAATTCTAGCATAGGCAAAATAGGTGATTTCTAGTCATCCATCTCCACCTTGGTAGACAGAAGTTCCCGATATCTACTTCGGTGAGAAGTAGCATTATACCTGGTGGATAAGTCGAGGTATGTGCAAGGTGGCTTAGACACCACCATAATAAATAAATTTTAAGAAAATTGTGAAAGTGAAGCAACATATTTTGTGTATCAAATAAGGGAAACTTTGCATTACAAACAATTATCACAATTAGTGGATCAACATAGACTTGGTGTATGTAAATAAGCACCTAGCATCATTTACTATGTATCCAGGCAAGGAAAAACTTTGCATAACACCAAAAAAAAAAAAAGAGGAAGAGGTGTTTTCCACTGCCAGTGCCCAACAAATTCCTCTTTGGTCATATATCTTATTGAAATTTTGCAAAAGCACATATCAAAAGAATTACTGCCTATGGAAAGAAAAATATTGACAAAAAGCATCTAAATTTTCCAGTGAACGAAAAGCAGAGAAGTTTTAAAGAATTTAAGAAAAAGAAACTGAACAGAATCATCAAGCAACAAATGAATGTGAGTTTGAGCTAATAAGATAAAATATGGAGATCATTATTGCATAAAAGATCTCTTCTTCTTCTTTTTTTCTGTCAAAACTAATCCAGAAGACAAGATAGCATTGCTTAAGAAGGAAACTAAGACAGATGTCAAATAGAGGAACTTCAAAGTATAAAATGATATAAGTTGTAGGGTGTACACGATAACTCTTGAAGGTCTCGCACCTGTTCAAAAATATATGGCCAGTTATTAGTACAGACCGTACTTTAGCATGAGGGACAGCCCCCAACATATCAACACGGTCTTGAAGAGAGTGTTTTTCCCTCATTTCTTCCAGACGCACTCGTTTGGGTCCATCTCCTCCAACAATGAAGCGAACCTTAGAAATACATCCAAATAAGTTGCCAAAGTTTAGAATTCATAAACAAGGTCAAATTCCATAGACTAGTTTCGTAATGAAGACCATGATGATGAAGAACACTTACATTGGGATGCAAACGGCATACTTCAGGGATCACTTCAACGAGTAAATCTGCTCCTTTCCGATAAACTAACCTACTTATCACAACAATAACAATTTCATCCCTGCTGAGTCGCTCTGGAGCAGGAGTAAACATGGCTGTGTCCACAGCATTTGGAATAACATAAACCTTTTCAGGCGGCAGACCAGACCTTAAAACTGTATTCTCTTTACTTGTGTGAGAAACACATATAGCCTGAGTAACATCGGCTAGAGTAAACTGTAGCACCTTATTCATGTGAATACTTCCAACATCTGAAAACCCATAGAGAGAATGATCTGTGAAAACAACTTTGTAACCCATGGTGCGAGCATGCATTAGAGCTTCATGACATAAGGTTGAGAAGGCTTGATGTCCATGTACCAGCGATATCTTTTCCCTAATCAGAATTGTCCTTGTAATTGAAAGTGTTCCAAAGAAGGTTGGCAATGTATTTTGCATGAGAAACGGCTTCCATGGGACATAATAAACTTTCAGCCCATTTGTCATATATCTTACTCCAGAACGATTCTGATAAGCATGAGTCATAACTACCACCTGAAATTTATACAAAGGAACAAAAAATGAATTCATAAAAAGTATCTGATTATAACAAAACAAGCTCCTATCTCTCACTCGATTTCACTCTCTTTTGCCATTTTTTTTACTTTGCAGATCAAAACTAAGTCCCTTCCAGGTACAGACAAAGTAGATTATCTTCACGGGCAACAAAAAAATTAATCTCTTATCAATCATATTCAATCAAGAACACTTTAAGACAGGAGACTGTGGTTACTGACCTTGTGGCCTTCCTTAATCAAGCATTGTGATAGATAGTATATATGATTTTCCACACCACCAAAATTGGGGTAGAAAAAATCTGAGACCATTAAAATTCTATGTTTTTCCGGTTCACCCATGATAACAGGTCACCACAGACGCTTCTGCAGCAGAAGAAACCATTTACACAACAATATAAGAAAAATGCCAAAAAAAACAACATATAAATATACTACATAAGATTGTAAGGCATGATCCACTTAATAGAACTTACCCTATTTTGGCCAATTAAGTTTATTTGATTTTAATGTTGTTGCTTCAGCCTGTAATTGAATAGAGCTACCATTAAGAAATCATTTCCTAACCCAAAACACAAAATCAAATGACATAGCATAATATCACGTTTGATGCTTAAACCATTTCGTTCCAATTTTTTCCCAAAATGTCACTATGCATAGAAATTTCTACTATATATTATAGGATATCTACAACGCTGTGTAAAGCTAAAGCCACTAACCAAAAAAATAAGCACCTCAAAATTACAAATCTTCGAAAGAGGCAAAAAGCCCCAAATTCAGTTCAAACACACAAGGATAGATCATGCATGAGAAAAACGAAGCTCAAATACGAACATATATACATCCGAAGACACCAAATCGCTCAGAAAAGAAATAAATTCGACAAATTAAACAAAGAAACACAAGTCGAGATCACACCAAAAGCAGAACAAGCACCGAGTAGAACACAGAGAGAAACAGTAAACCGAAAAGATGAAGGAGATACATACATACATACATACTTACATGGGAAGAGATAAACAAGAGAGCTCAATAAATCTGACCAAGGCGATGTAAAATGTTAATGGCGTTTCTATGTGTTCATTATTATTGTCACTATTAATTGAAATTTTCTTATTAGTTTGTTCCTATGCTAAACACATTTTTTTTTTCTAAAATCAATTGATGTACTTATAATAAAAAGTCATGTAATTAAATTTATAATTATTTTTTATGTCTTAATTTGTTTAATTTATGATGTGTGATGCTCGTATAGATATGTCCTCGATTTAATGATTTCAGACGGATTTACTTCAAAAATTCAATGATTCACATCAAATATTCATTTTACTATGTTTTTTATTGATGCGAGAGTCAAGATATCCATTGATAAGAGTCGTTTTTTTGTTTTGAGAGAGGCATATATTCACCATGCACACCACAAATGAGGTAACGCAAGGAGCAAATTGTCATTTACTATTCTTTGGCGCTTTGTGAGTCAGTTCGTTTTGAATCAATGATGTTTTAAATTGACGTTGTAATCAAAATTCATCCAATTGTTATTGAATTTATTATTATTATTATTGTTATATAGTTTGTATAAATACTAAATCAGTATTTGGACATGCGATTTTACGTTGATTTCATCTTATGATTTCATATCATGAGATGTGATATCATATTCTCCAAAAACCATAATATGGAATTATATGGGAATTTCATATCATGATTTGAGATATTTTAATATAAAAATTGATCAATGAGTTTATATTTTGTCAAAAACAACCCCTCATTTATATCTACTAATCATTTATTTCATATGTAAATAAAATTTACAATCGCATCATTACTTTTTAAAATTTATTATTCTCACCAACATATTGTCACTTTAACTCACATCAAGCGATTGTTGAGTAAAAAAATTTCATTTACTCTAACCGTTTTGTATTTATTATTTCTATCGTTTTGTATTTATTTCAACGTTGGCAAGTGAAACTTTTCAACATTCACTTGAAACAATTAGCGGGCACGTTAAAATAGTTGTCGAGGCAATTAACAAGATGACACCAACATTTATACAACCAAAAAATATGACGGGTGTACATTCCAAAATTCGACATAATACTCGATTTTGGCCTTGGCTTGAGGTGAAATTTCAAACACATTAATAAATTTATTTTATGGCCTTAATAAGTGCACATTTATATTTTATGGGTAAGTTTAGTATTTAGTCACACTACAATTATGTTCAACGTGAGGAAATTGTCCGTACTATATGTGGGAGGATTATATTAAAGACTAGTACACTACAATTTATATTCAATTTTTTATATTAAATTAAAGTTAGATGAAACAATTACTTAAGTGGAGAACAAATAACTTTGTAATAATTTATTATGCGATTTTATAAATTTTTGTTTATTTGATAAAATTGAATAAACAATTGGAACTATTTTAATAGTTTTACAACTTATGAGATTCTTTTGTTTATGAGAAAATATACAACAAGAAAAATTTCATATCACATGTCCAAACAAAACTTTAATTTCATCGAATGATTTCATATCATGATATCATATCGCATGACCAAACGGGCCTAAGACAATTTATGCATTTCCTTTTTCTACGATATATATCAAAAATAAATACTTAATTGAGATATTTGTGTAATTTCTCCTTGGCCCTGCTTTGAGGTTTCGCTAGGATTCTCAATTTCTCACAGAGCCGCCTCACACTGTATCCGCAACCCGGTCCACAACCCATTTTCCCTTTCATTCCGGTTCATCGTCTCCATCACCGGCAGACGGCGGTAAGTGGAGAACGAAGATGACGGAAGTCGCGAGCAACGTTGTACACGAAATCCTAGGCAGACGAGCTCAAGATGTAGATCAGCCTATTATCGACTATATTATCAATGTCGTCGCCGATGAAGATTTCGATTTTGGGCACGACGGTGAAGGTGCTTTTGAAGCCCTTGGAGAGCTACTCGTCGATTCCGGTTGTGTTACTGACTTCTCCGAATGTCGTGCGGTATTAATACTTCCATTCCATGCTCAACTTCGTTATTGCTTAGGCTAATTTTGATATTTTTCTGCCCGAAATTTGTTCTATTGAATTGATTTGAAAGATGTGCTTATTATACTGTTAAGATATTTTTCTGCTTATATTGAATTGATTCTGAATGATGTGCTTATTATACTATTAATAGTTTGGATTATTGACTAGGGACATAATTTAGGAACTAAATAAGATTTTTGAAACTTGTGGTCTAAATAAGCCATAGACATTTGTGTGACTACTAATTATCTCACATTTAACAGTGGAAATGAGAACTTAAAAGTTAAATCCTTTTTGGATATAGGGAAACTGCCATTCTTTTTAGTAGTTTAAGAGTGAAAAGTGAGAAGTTTAAAGTTAAACCTTCAGGCATGACCCAAGCTAGTCTAAACAAGGAGAAGATCATATTCCAAAAGTCTTTTCAAGCTAGTCTAAACAAGGAGAAGACCATATTCCAAAAGTCTCTTGCTACTGTAAACAAGGACAGGTTTTGATGAATAAAATTTGGACTTAAAAGTTAACTGATTATTAGCTTCGGTTTATCATTTATAAGCAACGATTGTGTGATTTAGTTAGAGAGCTTATGATAGCCTCGAAAGAAAAATCATTTATAAGCGAAGTAGAATCTGATGATTTGGTCTGAAATAGAGAGTGACCAACATTGTTTTGGACTTAGGCGTTGTCAGTTGAATTGATTTGGTATTAGCTCATTTATGATTAGAGAACTTCTTAAACCAGAGAAATAAACAGCCATTTAAGGGGACTTAGGAATTCAAATGGGTGAATAACTCTCATTATAGAGCAATTTGTGAACTAAAAAGTTTTAGTATAATACGGTGAACAAAATTACAAATAATTTGTTAGTACCAGAATTTATGGTTATACCAGCATTATTATTGTGGTTGTTAGACTCCTCTATGTAGGTCTTTGTTGCATCCCGTTGTATTTATAGATTGAGTTGTCTGCAATCTATTTTCAGTAGCATTTTCCAACCATGACAGGTTTGTAGCAAGTTGTCTGAGAAGTTAGAGAAGCAAGAATTGGCTAAACCCCAACCGATGGTGAGAAGCTTGAAAATGCCGCTGAGAATGTTTGATGGAATGGATGAAGAGGAAGCTCCAAAGAATAAAAAACCAGAACCAGTTGATGGTCCTTTGCTCACAGAACGTGACAAGATTAAGATTGAAAGAAGGAAGAGGAAAGAGGAACGCCTGAGAGAGGTGAGTGAGAAAATGATAATCTTGACAGTAATCAGAATGAACCTGTTTGACACAAATATTGGTTGTTAAATAAATATGTTGGGGAAGCCAGCTCTTATTGTCTATGAACTACACTGATTTGACTTAACACTTCACTGAGTTTCCATTTATCATTCTAATGGGGTGTGTATGTGTGTGACATTTTACAATACTCCTTTTGTTGGATAATGGTTGTCTTCATGAAGTTATGAGACAGAATAAATGTAATCCCTCTCCTATTACTGCTTTAAAAATTGTAACCCTCTCCTTTCTGCCATGTGGATGAAAAGAAGAGGGAAAAAAAGAAGAAGCCCCCAAGGCCTAGCTCGAGTGGCAAAAGGTGGAAGATTTGTGGCTTAGGTCGCAGGTTCATGCCCCACACCATGCAAAGCGAAGCCCGGTATTTAAGTGGAGAAGGGTAGAGGGGAGGACCCATTATCCACCGAGTTTACAGACAGATTTCTCGGTTAACCAAAAAAAAAAAAGGAAGATGAAATTGGCTGGTTTACTCCTTCATTCTTTTAATCTGTATGGCTTGATTCTGCAGGCAGAATACCAAGAACACTTGAAAGAAGTGGAGGAAGTGAAAGCTGGTATGCCTTTAGTGTGTGTGAATCATGATGGTCAGGGTGATGGACCAAATGTTAAGGATATCCGTATGGAAAACTTCAATATATCTGTCGGTGGTCGTGAACTTATTGTCGATGGTTCTGTCACACTTTCTTTTGGAAGACACTACGGTATGCTTGATTATCTTATTGAAAAAATAGATAAAAACTCATTCCCATGTAGTTTGATTTTGCATTTTCTTAGACCTTTTAGTATCAAGTAGTTTGTATCTCATCTATATGATATTACTCCCTCCTTGTCGAAGAATGGCCCACTTTTGCAGAGTCAAATCATGAGTTCATGACATCTCTGAACATGTTAGTATATAGAAATAATTTGATTTCTATTTAAATTGATAGCACTTACCTAAAAGAATGTTAAAAATGATAGTTTGGAATTTGAGAAGTTGGGAAGTTTGTTGAAAATTCACATCAGATTGGATATAATACAAAGATTGACCTAGTTTATATTCATTCATTTAGAAGTGTTGGAGGGAGAAATTTTTTTCATCAAGGTGAGAAGTCAAGAATATTGGGTTGGGCTAAAAGGAAAATATGCCATTTTTCAGAGGGTGCGAGTATCTATCTATCTTGATAAACATTTAGGGGTCGTTTGGTAGGATGTATTACATCTCTAATACATGTATTAGTCATGGTATTTTTTAATCCTTTATTTGGTAGGATTTTCAGCCTATGTATAACTAATGTATTAGTTATACACCCTATTCAGTATTATAAGTTGTATAACTAAGACATAGCAAATTATGGTATTAGCAATACAAGGGCTATTAATACATGGATAAGCATGCTTAAAGACATAATTGCCCTTAATAACCAAACCAAACAGTGGATAAGAAATATCCTCCGGATAACAAATCTCTGCATTATTAATCCTAGTATTACTAATACATTCCATTGATCTATTCAGTACTATTCTTATACACCCTACCAAACGACCCTTTAGTGTCTTAAGCAAGTAAGTCATCATGCACACATCCATTATTTTGTCACTGGGAAGAAGACTGGAATACATGAATTGGCATAAATGCCAAGGGGGTGAAACTTGGGGGAATATATTTCGTCAAACAACAGCATAGCCTATAGCCAGTGTATATTGGCATTTTTTGCTGTTTATTTATTAATTAAATTTATTACTTTCTCAATAAAAAACATAGCCTATAGCCAGCAGCGTAGTTCACTTCCTCTTTTTGTTTGTGATTGGCAGTTATGTTTTATGCATCCACAGCCTTACCTGAATCTCTAATTTGGATGCAGGTCTTATTGGAAGAAACGGTACGGGGAAAACAACTCTCCTAAGGCATATGGCTATGCACGCTATCGATGGTATTCCCAGGAACTGCCAGATATTGCATGTTGAGCAAGAAGTGGTTGGTGATAATACCTCAGTTTTGCAATGTATTCTTAACACTGATATGGAGAGAACCCAACTTCTGGAAGAAGAGGCTCGTCTGCTTGAATTACAGGTTAGAAACAGTTCAATGGCTAAGCTTTTTTGTCATATTATACTGTTTATTTTTTAATATTCCTTTGTATTTTGTTCTCATTGGATCAAGTATATTCCCATTCCTTAGCATTTTCATGATTTTATAGAGAGTGACTGACTTAGAAGGTGAAGCTGCAAAGAGTGATAAGTTGAATGGGGGGATCGACAAAAATTCCCAAGCAAAAAGGCTTGAAGAGATATACAAAAGACTTGATTTCATTGATGCTTACTCGGCTGAGTCACGTGCAGCAACTATACTATCGGTTAGTTTGACTTTGACTTGTAATTTGATTTGCAAGCTTTTGATCACATCAGTCTCTCAATAACCGTTGAGAAAGTTTGTTCACTTTATGTATCTTCTTGATACTCTTTTTACTGAAATCACTTGCTTCATAAAAATAAAGTTTATTCACTTTATGCACTATGTTTAATTAAAACAGAGTTTGCATTTGATGTATAATATCGCACACAAATGCTGTATATTAGAAACAAACTGCAGATGTTAATTTATAATGTATGAGCAAGAATCAGTCTACTAATTCATGTACCTGATATACCTGTTCCTTTCCTTTCGTTGCTACTATGATTATGCTTCCGCTTACTTTGTCTAAGGAATATGTTTTGGATATGGCTCGAAAGTATTGAAGCTAGTCTCTGTAAGAATATGAATAGGTTTATACAATCCTATAAGAATAGGAATAGGTTTATACAATCCTATTAGAATAGGAATAGAAATAGAAATAGGAATAGTAATACTAAATAGTATCCTACTTGGTAAAGGATTGTATTCTAGGGTCTATAAATAGGGTCTCAATGTAATAATGTAGACAACAACAACAATTCAATAATATTCTTTTCCTATATTTCTCACATGGTATCAGAGCCTCTACGATCTTGGTAGAAAATCTAAGAGCTTCCGCTGCCGGCGGGCGGCTATTACTCATATATGTTGCCCGTCTGGCCAACAATTATGTTAGCAAAAGTTGGGTCACCGTGTAAGAAAAGTTGGGTCATCATTCCGGTGACTACTTTCTTATATCTAATTTGTGTAGCACCGTGCCATCATTCCGGTGACTACTTTTTCATATTTAATTTTTGTAGCACCGTGCCATCATTTCGGTGACTACTTTTTTTTATATTTAATTTGTGTTGCACTGTGTCATCATTCCAGTGACTACTTTTTCATATATAATTTGTGTAGCACCGTGACATCCTTCCAGTGACTACCTTTTTTTTGCATATCTGATTTGCGTAGCACCGTGCATCTCTCCGGACTACTTTTCATATTTAATTTGTATAGTACCGTGGATTTTTCTGAACTATTTTCTCATATCTGAGTTGCATAGCATCATGTGTCTTTTCAGTGACTTCTCAGATTTGATTTGCATAGTTCCATTCGTCTTTCCGGTGACTCCTCAAATCTGATTTGCGTAGGGTTGTGCCATCATTCCAACCCTACCCGTATAATTTTTCTTTTTCAGCAGGGTCGTGCCATCATTCCGACCCTACCCATATTATTTCTCTTTTTCAATAGGGCCGTTCCATCAATTCGAACTATCCTATATTATTTCTATTTTCTAGTTGGGTTGTGACATCATTCTGACCCTACCTATATTATTTTATTTCTTAGATTGTGACCACTTTTAGCCATCAAATCTAATACTCCGTCATATGAGCATGTTCTGGCCAGTTTTTCGGTGACTTGTTTAATATCGGCTGTCTATTGATTCCAACATGAACCATGTACTTTATACTAGATTTTAAGCACTTACAATGTTTGTTGCATTGTGAAGAGGTCTATATGGAGCAACCACCTGATTTTGTTGCTCAGGGGGAGTTTAGTAGCCTTGTATGTTGATTACGTAAGTTACTCTATGGTCTGAAACAGTTTTTGCAAGCTTGGTTTGGAAAGTTCCAACACTGTAATTTTATCACTCTGTGTTTTATCGGCATTATGCATCAAATTCAGTATTTCATGAGAAGATCAAGCACATTGAAATTTATTGTCAATTTTGTGAAGTCAAGTGATCAACTTACAGCTATCTCACCAAGCCCCTCATCGGTCCTCGTGTTAATTACATTTGTAACAAGCTAGGTACATGAATTGTATGCACTAGCTTGAGGGGGAGTGTTAGAATATGAATAGGTTTATACAATCCTATTAGAATAGGAATAGGTTTATACAATCCTATTAGAATAGGAATAGAAATAGAAATAGGAATACTAAATACTAAATAGTATCCTACTTGGTAAAGGATTGTA
>JAJOOH010024122.1:0-23405 GCA_029582605.1 Solanum gracilifrons | reverse complement strand
AAAAAAGTTAAAAATAAACTCCTTAAAAAAATCATGAAACTTATGGCATATCTAACACATCATGAAATCTATGGCGTATCCAACACTTCATGATCATCTTCATCAAGCATATTTGAATCAGCTTGTGGCAAGGTTGTCTTAACATTTTTATTTTCATCTGCAATTTATATGCGGTTTCAATTAGTTAAATATTAAATAGATTTTGAGTTTGGATTCTCTTTAATTTTAAATTTTAATATTATATTATATTTTTAAAATTATTTTTATTTGGCCCACGGGCCGACCCTACTTATATTTCTCAAGCCCCACAAATCAGCAGGCTTATTCAGGCCGGGCTAAAAAGCCCTTTTCTTAAATGGGCTCAAAAAATCTTAGTCCAGCCCTATTAAATCCCGGGTTAGGCCAGGCCGGCCCAACGGGCCTAGCCCATATTGACGGCTCTAGCTGTAACTAAGTAATTTTGGTAAAAGAATATTTCCTATGATGTAATTTAGTGTAAAAAATCTCAAATTGATTTATAAATTTTGAATACCTAATGATAAAAAATTCTTTATTGTATATAACATATTTAAAAAAACATGTTTTTTTTAAAAATATTTTGTCAAACACTATATCAGTCAATTTGAATTACGTATTGACCCAATTTTTTAGAAGCTAAAATGGATCAATCTAATAAATGACTGGATCGATAATCCATCTAAACTTAAACATGGAGAGTTTGATTTTGCCAATCCTAATAAAACTCATGATATAGACAAAATTTTGACATGTATTGCCTGTTTTTCCCCCAATGGTAGAACCTCTCATTCCCCCAAAGAATGATAGAACAACTTATGGACTTAAAACACAAATATTAATGGGACGGACCACTAGCCTAGCTAGAAGCATGACGCTTGTGGAATTATCCCTATACTGACTATGACTTTGCAAAAACGTACGAGATCAACATGTGGTTAAGAAAGAATGAAGTAAAATAAAGAGGTATCGGACTTTGATTAATCATACATGATAGGATAGAAATAAAAGTCGTGTTTCACCTGTTTTTTAAAGTTAGTTTAAGTTTATAATTATCGATACAACTTGGAATTTTTTTTTGTACAATGGCCACATATTTTATGTGCATATATAATAGTAATAATTGACAACTACTTGAGATTGATAGACTCACATGCATGCTCATCGAGATTGTAGGGTTGTGAATGGTTCATTCGTTGACGTTCTCTATTTACATCTAAAAGTGATGAGCATGCTATTCTCATTTTCACTTTCGAGTAATGTCAATATCCTGCTTAAAGCTGGTGTTGGATTCATAATTGTTCATATGCCTTGCTTGACGTATACGTCTTTTGCGTATTCAATTTGGTCTCTATGCAAGTCTCTTACGTATGTATATTATTATATATAGTGTATGTCCAAACTATAGCTATATTTTGTGTACCACACATGTTGTTTAGAAGCTGACGGCAATGAACTGAGAAATTTGTTGACCCATTAACCAAATTATCAGACAACTATTTCTGTTGGCAGAGTGATATAAAGAACTTAAAGACTATTTTTGAGTCAAATGTGACGGTAGTTATTCTTGTCTTATTTCCTAAATAATTATAAAACTAACAAATTTTGTGTAAATGTTACATATTGAGATATACTGTCCCTGTCAAGAATTTTTACACCATACAATAGTCCAACAAAGTCCACACATTAGTATACATAATACATCTATGATGATTATAGACTAGGGAAAACTATGTAATTAGACAAGCGTCCATAACTATTAAATTTTACTATACTTAAAATAATTACATAATCTCTTGCTCTTTCTCCTCTCCTTTCTCTTGCTCACTATCTTCCCCTCCCCCCCTCATTCTCTCCCTCTCGTCTTATAGAGGCAAATACACTGTATCTAGAAGCAACTCGATTAACATACATAGTTATTAAAACTATCGATATGTTGAATAATTAAAGAAACAATTACCTAAATATACAACTTATTTTACTATATTCTCTAAAATTCTCCATCATTTGATTTTTTTTTACACAAATCCCTATTCTCTTCAATTTTCGAATACATCACTTTACACGATGTATCGTTTGGATACATAACTTTGTATTCAATATCGAGATGATGTATTCGAAATCGGTAGGTGATGTATCGGAATGTTTTAGGATGTATCTGAATTCCACCAAATTTAAGAGATTTTTGTAATTTGTAAAAGACGAGTGATATAATGTAATTAGCTCATAACAATATGAAATTTGTGTAAAATTTCCTATAATTAAAACCTATATTAATATGTTTTACAGAAGTTGCTCTTTTATTACAACACTAAGCAGATGACCCGCTTGTTAAATATGATAAGATCCCAAGTACACCAGAGAGAGAAATGGTTTGGCCCAAATAATGAATTGCTTTCTAGCCTGTGAAAGGTAAAGGAAATGTCATTAGAAGAGATTAAGCCCAATTTTTCAACATACAGGCCCAAGGGTAAAATAAGACATTTCGAGAAACCCTAGTTTTATATATTCTGTTTCATCACACTCACCACTGCCCCTCCGAAACACAGCTAAACCTCAACCCTAGCTCACTGTCAAAATGCCGCCAAAGTTCGATCCATCTCAGGTCGTGGAGGTTTTCGTCCGAGTCACCGGAGGTGAAATCGGAGCAGCGAGTTCACTCGCTCCCAAAATCGGTCCACTCGGTCTTTCTCCTAAAAAAATCGGAGAAGACATCGCAAAGGAGACCTCAAAGGACTGGAAGGGTCTCCGAGTGACGGTCAAACTGACAGTGCAGAATCGTCAAGCTAAGGTATCGGTTGTTCCCTCCGCCGCCGCACTTGTCATCAAGGCGTTGAAGGAGCCAGAACGTGACAGGAAGAAGACGAAGAACATCAAGCATAACGGTAACATCTCACTGGATGACGTCATTGAGATTGCTAAGGTGATGCAGTCTAGATCTATGGCGAAGGATTTGAGTGGAACTGTGAAGGAGATCTTGGGAACATGTGTATCTGTTGGTTGTACGGTAGATGGAAAGGATCCTAAGGATTTGCAGCAAGAGATTACTGATGGAGATGTGGAAATTCCTCAGGATTGATTGATGATTGAGGGAATTATGAACTGATGATTCCATTGATGGAGGTTATGTTCTGATTTTGTTCTTATATTAATTTTTACGTTATTTTGTTTTGAGTATGTTATCGAGGATAATTTTGATATAATTATGACGAGTAAACTTTGGGATTTCTTTTGGTTAATGTAGTTTTAATTTTTCTCGATGAATTGCTACTCTATCTAGTGTGCTATTTTATATTGTCTGCGTTGTTTAGTAGTGGCGTTATATGTCTTTTACGTTTATGTTGTTTTTTTTAGTTAGTAAAACACCTGTGGAATAGTTATTATATGTATAATGCCTAGTAGTCATAATTAGCAATGTTGCTATTTACTCTTACGTCCACTGTGACTATCTTCCTGAACTGTTTTGAAATTTTATTAGTACATCCATTGCACTATACTTTGTAAAACAATTGGTATATTTACATGAACTGCGACTAAACTTCCAAGTAGCTGAGTATTTATTGAAAACAACCTTTCTGATTCACTGAGTAATGCGTACGCACACTCTAACCTTTCGCTTCATGGGATTACGTTGTGTAAGTTGCTGCTGATTGTCATCACTCCAGTATAAACCCACATTGTGGCTTTTGATTGTTTGTGGCTTTTGATTGTTTGTTAAACAAACAAAAGAAATTATTTTAAATCTGTTTCTATTTAATAATATAGATGACTAACCTTTGTGTTACTAATCGTTCCTCGAAATCAATTTGCTACCTACTGATTGTACAAAAGGTACATCTTCATGCTAGATTTTTCTGTCTTTCACTTTTATTTCCTGGAGAGTTAATTTTACAGAACATTAGAAATGTTGATGGGTGCCGGGAAAACCTGCAAGACTTTGCACCTCCCTGTATGGTATAATTTTTACTTCCTCAGTTCCAATTTATTTGACATGTGGATTTCATGATTCAAACCAGTCTATTTATTAAAGTAAATTTTTCATATATTTTGGATTGTTAATTTTTGTGACTTGTAGTTTTGTTTTTTTTGGTAGGTTTACAACTACTTAAATTTCGTTTCAATTTTTTTTTTGAGGATTTCATGTTCAAATTTCTGTTCAAATATAAATTATTTGACTCTTGAAAAACGATATATTTGAGATGAATGTAGTAGTTTTCCGCCTGTTCCACAAACATTCTACATCTTTTAAATTGTATAGATGGAACTTGGACTGAACTCAATTTCAAAAGCTAGCTTATGATGGGAGGATTGTTCAAGTTCATGTAAGGAGACCAAACTTTTCCGAGGGGGGAATTCTTAAAATAAATTCATGCTAAAAGTGAACTGATTCCTAGTATTTGATTCACACCTTGCAAAGTATGCTCTCCATGCATCAAGCTTCATGCCTTGGATACCTTAACCAATATGAAATACTTGAATACCCTAGTTAGGAACTTTGGCAGCAATCAGCCTCTTAGTCACGTTTTATAGTATTCATAGTAAAACATAGCTAATCTCCTCCTTTATCAGGAACCTACTATACTTTATTGAAGTAATTGAAAAATGCGTAAAGTTTTTAGTAAGGCAAAAACTACAGAACCTAATTAACCTATTTCCATATAAAATGAAAAAAAACTATATATATCTAAACGAGATGAAACATCCCAGAGGAGAGGAACATGTTGTCACTACATAATGTTAGTTCAAATCTTGCAAGAATCGAAAACAACAAGATACAAAACAGAGCAAGGTGCGAAACCAAACGAAGAACAGCAGAAACAGTCTGTTTAAGTTCAAAATAAAATAAAATCCAATCCCCTGCCCCACATGTTTTTTTCCAAAAATATTTTGTATCTCGTCCCATTGCCACAGGCCGACCTACATTGATCCGTGAGGGTGCACGTGCACCCGGTAACCTTTCAAAACAAATTATATGTATAGATACTTTATGTAAGGATTATATATATAATTGTGCACTTCATTAACCAAAATTCATCCAGGTGAGTTGGTTAAAATTACAACTATTACTCAACCACGTCGTGGGTTGGAGTCTAGCACAAAAAATAATGATGCACCCACAATCTTTAAATCCTGGGTTCGCCTGCAATTCCTATTCAAAGTAGATTGTCAAATTAATAAAATTCTTGAATGGGTATGGATGATCATTTCCTCTTCCTCTGGGAGCTAGCAGTCGCTGAATGGTCAATAATAAAAGCTGCGGCCAAAAGGGTAAAAATATTGAATCTTTGAACTGTTCCACATACAAGTTATATACTAGAATGAAGAAGATACGCGGCAAAATATAACTTGTGGGATATTATGTTAAGAAAAGAGAAAAGACATAAAGTGACACTTAAAATTGTCTTAAATTTCTTAAAAAGACACCTTAATTTTAATTACCCCATAAAACATTTCAAAATCACAATAAATACACATATTTTACACAAGCGTGAGTCTCATCCCAATTAATAATATAATTACATATTTTTTTCAGTCCATTTAATAAAAATTGGATAAAATCTTGACCCATTCACATTTTAATCATGACCCGCTCCATTTAACCCTAAACCCCTTTCAGATTTTCACTGTTTGCTATTTGCTCACTAGAATTATTTGAGGGTAAATAATTGTAATGTTAATAAATTAGTCAATCACAAAGCGTCAATTTTTAATTTAAAAAAGACCATATACTTTTAAAGTAAAAAAGATGGTAAACAATAGTAAAATTGAATAAATCATCTACATTTATACATAAAAATTGCAAGTTGTAGTTTTAATATGTATGCACTTTTATAAATCGTTCAAAATACAAATAATAAGAAACTATATATATCAACAACTAATATATTCAAATAAAATCACAAACGTCATGTGGTGATATATTTGTACTTTCTATTAGTAAATATTAAATAACTCACATTTTAAATATTGTATTGATTTCATTTATTTAGCAACAAATAACTCTCTCTAAATGATAAGTTTTGTAAGCTAATTTATTTAAATAAATTTACTAGTACAAATATAAACATAACATCAAGAAAATGAACAAACTGATTTGAGAGATATTGTTGTCTTTACATAGATAATCCCATGGTATTAAATCTTGTGTATTACTAATACCACCAGATGGAAGGTATTAGTAATACATCCTATAAACCATGAATTAGTTATACTTTGGCCAAAAATTCCTACCAAACATAGTACTAAATAATACCATACATAATACATGGACTATTTCCCCTAATACTTCCTACCAAACGATCCCTTAGTGATTTGTTGTTATTTTCTTCTTGTGCTATCTATTATTCACATGTATGTAGTGTTGGTTTAGGACTAGTTTGAGTTTGAATGTTTCTTCACTGATTTAGTTTTGAAATTTGTTTGCAATTGCACTTTCAGGATTTACAAATTAGTTGATCTCACAACTTTTAAATAAAATAAATAATAAAAAAGAAAGTGAAGCTAGTAAAGTTAGATGCAAATTTCATTGAGGATGGATTTTTTTTTTTTTTGGTTGTAGATGGAAAGCTCTTCAACATCTATCAATGTAGGTTTTGGAGTAGACGGGAAGTGGGTCTTTTAATAAAGAATATAATTCAAATTATCAGTGTCACATGACATTTTTACATTGGTTTGGGTGTGTATTTTTACTCCTCCACGCGCCTATCAAATGTGAGAACACAACTATTGTGAAAATGAGTCAAAAGTGTTTATTTATTGTGATTTGAAATAGTTCTATGGGGTAATAGTACTCCCGTAAATTTTAGGTGTATTTTTGAAAATTCAAATATTATTTTATGTCTTTTCTCTTAAGAAAATATAAACTTACGCTTGATATAATTAGTATTTTCAATTATTTTTAAATTACTTAAAGTGCTAAAGAATAAAAATTAAACATCATTTCAAAATAAGGTAGGAGCATTTGTGCAATGACCCAACATTTACTTCACGTCAGAATCGCAATATTTGTATTTTGTGCTGCCAAATGGCATCAAACAACAATTTGCTTCAAGCAGCAGCTGAATCACCATTATCATTGTTATGACTAGGTGTTCCATTTTTTCTTTAAGATGAATTGGAATATCTTGCACATCCTTTCCTCTTGCATTGCAAATCATGATTTTTAAGTTTCTTAACATCACTAATTAAAACAAAGTCATTAATCATTCTTTTCTTTCTTGGATACAACAACAACTAACGTGCTCGTCCTTGTATGTTCTTGTTTTAATTGTTTGGGCTTTATCATGTAGCTAAGATTAATGTAAAGTTGACTTAATTTAACTTTAAAATCTAACTCAAAGAGAGGATAAACATATATATAAAGAGTCCTGAAATTTCGTAAGCGTGACATTCATGAATCAAGAGTTTATTTACGACTAAAGCTTATGATTAACCAAATACTTGAACGTAAGGTGTGTGTTGTCAATATCATCAGTGATACTCTTAAACTATCCAAATGAGTCTATATTTTCAGACTTTTCCCTATTTAATCAGTCTTTTCTATAAATAAAACTATTTAGAAAAATGCTATAATTTCTACTTTATGCTTAAAAATTGATTGAAAGCAACATTCGTATTTGTCAAAACAAATTTAAATATTGTTAGGTGAATTATCAATTAGAGTATATAAAGTTCAATCAAGTTTAGAGAAGCGCCAACCATGATAAAATTAATGATCACCTTACATATTATTGACTTAAAGAGTATCGCTAACGCAATGTGATTTTACTTGCTACATACTTATAACCTAACAAATGAAGCGTGCAACAACACAAAAAAGAAGAAGATATTTCTAGAAGTACATACGTGTCGATAATGCATAAGAGGAAATTTTCTATAGTCAGTAGGTCACCCTCTTTCAAACAAACTGATGTGGCCATTCCACCAAACAATAATTCATATTTTAATTTTCCACATGCCTTCTTTGGTGCTCCCATTTTTCTTTTCTCTATTTATTGCATTCTACACACGTGGAATCCCTTAACACCGTACACGTGTTCTCTAGTTCTTGATATTTTCAACTTCCTCCTCCTATATAAAAAAAACAACCTCCAAACAATTTGGTATATTATTCCTCAAAGTCTCTTGTGTCTTATAATAATAATCTAAGGAGAAAGAGTCTACATTTGTTTTGTATACTAACAATAATGGAGAAGAAGATGGTGAATCTGAAGCCTTGGATTGAGGTCGCTCCTTCTCTTTTTGTTTTTCCACAAAAAAATTCACATTCTCCAAAATTAGAGACTATTAAAGAAGATGATAGAGCTGAATTAGGCCAAGATAATGGAGATGATAAATAATTAAAGTTGGTCTCCCTTTTTTGGTTTAAGGGGAAGTAGAGGGTAAATTTCACAATCTCAGGCTAAATTAATCTTTATAGCCATGATGAATTGTATTACTAGCTAGTTGTTAATTGTAAACTCTTCTATTTCCATTTGTGGAATACAATGTTTATTTTATATAATCTCAAAAAAATAAAATCTCTTTTCTCTACGCTCTTTTAATTTTGCTATATGTGTTTTTCTCCCTTTTATATCTTCTTCGATATGTTTCGCTTGAGTTGCCAGTTTATTGAAAATAACTTCGAATTTTACTTAGTTATGAGGAAAATCTCCATAAAAATTATGAATATATATTATTTTTTTTGATTCAATTTATGAGATTACGTTGATTATGGTATTATGTTATCTCATAATATTATTGGGCAACTCTAAAGGACCGATGAGAAGAATCCCGTGCTATGCACGAGCTCGAGCCAATATGTATTTATTAATTTATTTATTGTCCTCGCTGTAAACAAGCATGTCAATGAAAAATATTTAATTAAAGTGGTATTTGATTAATAAATAGATTATGATTAAAATACAATTTGATAAATGATGAAATTGGCCTCACGATAGAACATGTCAACAAAAGCCGTCGCAAATGCAATAATGCACAGCACGTATAATTGACGTGGGACCCATATTTTTAGCAAAGTCATCTATACAGCTACACACGAAATGACCAAACTGTCCTTGGAGCAACCAAATGTTAACGAAATGACCAAACTATCCTTGGGAGCAACCAAAAACGTCAACGAAATGACCAAACTGTTCTTGGGAGAAATCAAAATTGTCAACCAAGTGGTATCTGCTTCAGCACAACTCCACTCCACTTCTTAAAATAATTAAATAAAATAATAAAAAGATGAAGATTAAATGGAAAGTCTACTTCAGCATTTAACATATTATAATAAAAAGACAAAGATTAAATGAAAAATCTACTCTCAATATATAACATATTATCCTCGAAAGAAAAAATCATTTTTCCGATTTGAGTTATTTTCGTGTTGATTCAGACATAAAAAATGAATTAATTTTCAAGAAATATATTTCTTTGTAATAACAGGGTCAAAGTTAGATAGGATCTATCGTGCGAGAATTACATTATTTATATCTAATAATTTTTTTTATATAATAGTTAAAATTTGACTCTTATCACTGCATGCCAAGCACACCGTACCTAAACCCATTGCATGACTCAGAATTGGGATTTATTGATTTGAGAAATGATTTTTAAAACAAAATAAATGTCAAAAAGAAAGTTTCTAGATGGCTGCCCGAATATTGGCTTGACGTAGTAATATATAATATATATAAATATAGTATATAGTAATAAAAGACATTTGAAAAATCATCACTTGAAGTAGTAAGTGGTTGCCACTTCCCATCACCTTGTCTTATTACACCTAATAATAATAATAAGGAATTGGTCATGAGGAGATGGCTGTAGTATTTTAGATCCCTCAAGTATTGATAAATTCAAATTTTGTCCTACTTATAAATGAATCAACATATTTTGATCTGTAATTTGTTAAACGGTGTATTTTGATTTACTATATAGGAGATATGCTATATTTGAGTATTAGTTTAACTTTAAAATTACATTATCGTCAAACATATATAATAGTAACATTACAAATTCAATATATATGGTAGTCAAATATTAATGTATACTTCCCATATATATCAAAATTTACGTGGTATCATTTAAATTAAGAAAATCGAATTAATTTTTTATTGTAATATTTTCAAATACCTTTTCAATATTTCAATTGTCAATTAATGTGATTTTTATAATAGTTATAATTTCCAAATATGTAAATTGTAGAGCAAACAACAAATTCTACTAGTTTAGTGTTTAATTACGTGTCTTCACTTAAATTTTTGAAATTATCTTCCGTATCATATCTAGCGCATCTAGATACATATATCTCAAATACATGCAAAGTAGATATATCATGACGCGTGTAACGATTCATGATGTCCACCGTATCCTTGATTCAAATAAAATTTCAAAATCTACATTGGTTCATTTATTTTGTATTATCTTCCACCGTCATTCACTCCATACAATGAATATGATATATCCTTTATCTAACTTCAATAGACAATCTTTAAAAGTCTATATAAATTATCATGTATCGAATACATATTTCATTTATCTATTACAGTGATAATATGAATAAGATACATACTTCATGTATATGATATAATGACAAGAATATTATTAGATACATATTTTATGTATCTGATTTAATGACATCATGCATCAGATACATAAAACATATATATGATACAACAAAAAAAATTTAAACATCAAAATAGCTTATCAAAATACTAAATCAATGAATTTTTAAGAAAAAACTTGATATAACTATTCAAAATTAGAAGAAAACACTTATTGAAAATTATAGAAATTCAGATACATGACTTAAATAATGAATGAATCATTTCAAATCTCAAAATTCGGATATGTAGTGCTTCATTTTTATTCAAACAATGTTGAGCAACTAAAGAAGAACGTGGAAAGGAGAATGGCGAGAGAGATTGCGTTGTCGAACGTGGGAGAAAGGAAAAGGAGAGAGATCGAGTTGATTGGTTGGGAGTTGGAGGCGTAATTTAGGCGCAATTATTTAAAATATAGATTAAATTAGTAGATAATGCATGAATATTTGTGTAATTAAGTAGTTTTTCCTAAATTTTATTTTAAAGAACTTAAATATTCCATACTCAAATTCACAATCAAAATAAAAAAAAGATTGATTTTTCAATTTTTGAGACAAAGAAAGCAATATATAATTGATTAAATTTGTAAACATTTGACAAAAGAATGGGATCAAAAGTGCACAATTCTATTAATAAGAGGTCAATTTTTCCTAGTCCTATAGTAGAAAGGTAAAGTTTTTAATTTGTTACTATTTTAGGGACTAAACTGCAAATATACCTAGTCTTAAAAGTCAGCCAACAACTCCTTCTGCCCCTTTTACTTTTTACTTGTTCCATGAGGATTAGGAACGCGTTCTGGACACATTACTTTATATAAGAAAGACCCCAATACCCCAATTATTCATCAATTTTTTTTGGGGAAAACAGAAATTTCATCATCGTAATGTGTCCTTTAAGATTCATCTTGGTGTTTTTTTCGGCATTGTTGGCTGGTTATTTAGCTTGGAGGACGGTTCGTTCTTCCGATGATCTAGATTTCGCAAATCCCGAGGATGAAACAACGAAAAGCAAATCAGAGGAAGAGAGACGAGAATCTGATTCTGGTGAGGTGAAATTTCACAAGTTTCAGAAGATTCAAAACGGATTTTGGGTTTTTGTGGATATGGCAAGTGGGAAATATTTATGGAGGAATCTAAAGTCGATGAACAATGTTGTTGACAAGACAAATTAGGAGCTCAGGTCCAATTGAATCTTGTGGCGGCTATGGATGAATTGAATTAAAGTTTATTTCGTTTTAATTTGTAGATTAATAGAATGTATATTAAAGGATTTCTCTTCCTCTTATCTTTTGGTGTATTATGCAGGTCCAAATTTAATGGAAATCTGTTTTCTGCAATTAACATTTTCTTTTCTTTTTTTTGCTAAAAATTTGTCTCTCCATATGCCAATATATATCCCTCCGATTGATGTGGGACTTGACAGTATATGAATTGTTTTCATTAATCACTGATTTTTAGTAAGGGATTCCAAAAATAAAGGTATAATGATTGAAAATTGAACTTCAAATCTCGAGTAACTTGAACCTTTAAACCATTGAGCTATTCAAAATCTCTCACTCAACACCTTTGTAATTAGTTTCGTATTCAAACTAAATTCGAGGAAAGCAAAAACTTTTCTTGAATTAACCCAGGGAGAATCGGTCTGGGTTTCGTCTCGTGCCTTTCCTCTTCACCAGCTCGACACCGTTCTGAGTACTATTCGCTCAGAGGCATCTGGGCTGACCGAATTGAACCGGGTCAAGTTTTTTGCACCTTCAAAGTTCCTCCTCGTCTCACCCCAATTTTGCCCCCTTTTTCCTTCTCTGTGTTATATGTTACATTTTGATTCTTGAATGTTGTGATAGAAATATATTATCACAAAGTAATGGTTGAAGAGAGTATTAGAGTTATAATAGTTGATTTGAAGATTAAAGGGGTTGTTTGAAAAAGTTATAGGCTGATAAAAGAAGCATTGTATAGAAGTTTAGAATTTGAATATAGGAATATATGAGCTAATTTTGGGATTGAGTTAGGCTCGACGACACTACACCTGCTAACAAACTAGATGAGTTTTCTAATGTTTATCAGTAGCTAGTTTCGGCTCATCTGTTTGTCCACCAATGATGAATATTTCCTTTTCTAATGGATCTCTCGGTATAAGAAAAAGTAAATGTATCTCCATCAAGGATTTTTTGTGGTGCTATATGAGTAACTATTCCATCATCAACAAATTAGTTGACAAAGTAAAATTTCTTTTTATTGAATGAGTTATGTATAATAATATATATTATTACTATGTGTTTGGAAGCTAATGGAAAAAAGGAATAAAGTAAACGAGGCATACAAGTGGATAATTATACAATAATAATGGATTTTGCTTAGCTGAGTACTGGACGGTTCATTGCTGTAACCACTCACTAAATCTATTTTTAATACAAGGAAACTTAAAATACTTTGTTCCCTTTTTTTTCTTTATTAGTTTTTTGCTTTTGCAATATAATCTTGATTACAAAGAACCTTTCTTAATCCACTTAGTTTAAACCCGAGTTAATATCTTAAAAGGTCACTCAACTTATAGAATTTATCAAGTAAAATCATTGAACTTTATTTTATATCAATAAAATCACTCAATTTATGCATTTGTATCAATAAAATCACTCAACATATGCATTTGTATCAATAAAATCAATCAACTAAGTTGAGCAAAATTAAAAATTATTTTTATACCATGAAACATAAATCCCATGAGTAAATAAATTAAACAAAACTCATTAAGAAATTTTATGGACAAATTTAATTAGTGAAATAAATACTCTTATGACATTACAATAGATAAATATATAATAATATCATATGAAATTTCCTGCTCTACAATTATCATTTCTAGCGAAAAAAGTTAATTAAGTACCTATCATTTTCCATGAAATTAAAGTGTTCCACAAATATATTTATAGAAAAAACATTAAAAACGAAACAAAATAGAAGTTCAATACTCACTTTTTTTTTTGGAAAATACTCACCAATGTGATGCATTCTGAAATTCGCCGTAAACAGAGCATAATTTTTTTAAAAACAAATGCTCACAACTTTCTGAAAATAGAAAAATAAAAACTCGTAGACAAAAGTAGAAAATTAAAGTTGAGTTTTGTGACCTTCGTCGTGAATTTGTTTTGAGTATTAGTGTATATTTGTTTATTGTAATATAATATCATAAGACTATAAGAGTATTTGTTTAACTAATTAAGTTTGTCCATAATTTTTTTTAACGTTTTTAAAATTTTATTTATTGTGGAGTTTATGTTTACATGTTATAAAAAATAATTTAATGAAAAATTTAGTTGAGTGATTTTATTGATATAAATACACAAATTGAGTGATTTTATTGATACAAAACAAAGTTTAATGACTTCACTAGATAAATTCTCTAAGTTAAGTGACCTTTTAAGATATTTACTCGTTTAAACCCTGCCTTAGTAATTACTCCCTCCATTTTAATTTATGTGACGATGTTTAATTTAATACAATTTTTTTAAACAAGCAATTAAAACAATATTATTCCATATTTAAAAACCACAATACAAGAAAATGAACAACAAACTACGAGGAATCAGAACAATTTAGGATAAAATGAAGCAACATTAACATAACAAAAAATTCCTTAATTTGAAATTTTGTCCGTCGCTAATTTTTACCATTAAAACAGCAACAAACAAGTTTCCCACCCGGGTGTGGATCCGGAACGCACAACCCAACCAAAATCCCAAGTTTTCTACACGGGTCAACACAATCCGACCTGGTCTTGCAATCGCTAGTGAAAACACAATCCGAAGAAGTATCATCATTGATTTCAACATCACCTAAAAAAAATAAAATAAAAAATAAAAGATGTAAATAAATAAATCAATTTTTAAGTAAAAACTCAAAAGATCTTTTTTTCCCCTTCAAAATGGGGTAGGGGGACTACAATTTACAATATAGAAAATTGAACCTCACAAAACAAAGTAAAAATTCAACCAAATCGACTGAGTTACTAAGATTCTCTAAACTTAAAAGATTATATATATATAATAAAAGAATAATTTTTTTTTAATAGAGAAAAACAAGAAGACAAACTACCTGTGGCTTGAGAGGGAACAGGAAGAAACATGATTAAGAGAGTGACAAATAGAAACTTGATTGAATCCATTTGAGGTTTCGAAATGTTAATGTGTGAGGAAGGTTATTGTTTTGAAATGTAACCATGCTTTTATATCATCATATTTTTGAGACATTAATTGTTATACCGTTTCAAGGTTGTCACTATTCCATGAATATCTCTATATTATTTTTATTTTTACTAGTAAAATCATCCGCACTTTGCGCGGGAAGTTAATATCACTGAATTTATAAAATAATACTTAAAACCTATTAGTCATTAAAACTAAAACACTATATTATCTTACATATAAGATTACATATAACAAACAATAATAATGTAAGTAATTTCTTTTTTGAATATGTTAACAAATTTTTAAATTTTTTCTTGAGACATATATCACAATTGTAAAATCTATACAACTTAAATGTGTTCTTGTTCTTACGAAATGCCTTTGTGTATATATATTCTTATTTTATTCCTTTTTCCCTCTTTTTTT
Organism: Solanum gracilifrons; assembly: GCA_029582605.1. Lineage (NCBI taxonomy): Eukaryota > Viridiplantae > Streptophyta > Magnoliopsida > Solanales > Solanaceae > Solanum > Solanum gracilifrons. The sequence continues at coordinate 8,189 of JAJOOH010024122.1, read as the reverse complement.
TCCTTTTAATGTTGATTAAAGAACCAATGATTTATTATTTCCTGAATAATTCATTCATTAGATGATCTTGAGTTATATGTGATAATGACAAATAATAGTATAGATCTTTAAGGATTTTTTTTTACTGTACCTTCAACAATTTTATGATTAGTGGAGAAAATTTGCGTGAATACTCAATTAACGTGTGTTGTTTAATCTGTACTAACAAATACTTATAACAATAACTTTGCAGAAACATGAACAACAAAGTTTAAAACATGTACTCAAAAACAACAATTAATAACATAAGCATAAATTACTGACTGTAAAAAAAACATACCAGGATCTGTAACAATAGGATGAAACAGAAAGTAAAAAATTGTACACGAATATTTAATTGTGCAGGTTAAGAAGAAGAAGTTCAGAATTTTCGTTGTTTTAAAATGAGAGAAAACCCTCTATTTATAGCTAGACAACAAATGGTAGTGTGAACAAATGTTTATTGTGCCTTATCGGATATGTCACAACTCTTTAGAAAAGTTACAACCCTTTGGAAAGGTCATAATCTTTCATAAAAGACACAACTTTTCATAAAAGTCATAACTCTTCATAGAAGTTACAACTTTTCATAAAAGTCGCAATTGTTCATAGAAGTCACAACTTTTCATAAAAATCACAACTTTTCATGAAAGGGTAAGGCTAGTTTTGTAATTATATAAATTAAAAAAAGAATTTTGACTTGTGATGGCGCCACGTATGATTTTTGAGATAATGTTTTAAATACTTTCCTCATTTTATTTTTCATGTATGTGCTATGACATTGTTTACTAGATGGTGAATGTGCTTTCCATAATAATCTCACTTGACTTTCACTAGTATTGATCCTGCCAAGTGTCAAAGCGTATAGAGGACTAGGAAAAGAAAAAGATTCAAAGTCAAAATAACTCTAAGGAAGTTTGTGTATAGTCTAAGCAAACATTTACCTTTTTTTAGGAAAATAAATCATGTCTACTTGTCATCTTCTTTCTCTGTAAACAAATTGCAGCAAATCTTATGTACCACATGTTGGTTATTTAGCATTTTAATTTAATAAAATCCGTCATTTGCATAGCCACTGTGTGTCTGTTAGTGGCAGTTTCTTACATATTGTTTTAAGTGACATATGTGGCGTTACTATTACTATCCTCTCTTTTATGTGCATTTCATTTTGGGCTTAATTGCTCATTATTTTGGTGGAAATAAAACGTTGCTGAGAACGTTGGTGGACTAATCATGGGCAGCATATTTGTTGTCCGTTGTTGACATTGGTTATCAAACATTATTTCACTCTTTATTCCCCATTATTCCTTGTAACTTGTGTAACTTCTAGGTCATTTATTTTCGCTATTTACTATTATATTATCTTCTTATTTATTGCTAGGAAGACTTTCTCAACTATAAATAGTGACGATCTTCATTTGCTTTGGGAAAACAAGAAAATAGAGAGTGCATACAAGTTAGTAAAAAAAAGAGTTCTTATTAGTTGAAGGGAGGTGTTCTTTTTGTGGAGCTTTGGACTCAACTCTTGTCCAGAGTTTGTTGAGTTAGTGATTAGTCTGTTGTATCATGAAGGGAACAAGTCAAGAGGATTACTGCTGAACCGGTGAAAACATTTGCTGCGATGGGCTTGAATCAGCCTAAAGATATTTTTATTTCTTCATTTAATTTCAATTGTAATCCTGTAATATTGTAGTTTTCACCAACACCACATAACACAATCAATGTTATTTGGGAGTGATAGTTGTACCCTATTTTCTATTTGGAAGTCGTATCACTTATCAACAAGTTTTTATATGAGGTACTTGTGCAAATAATAGGTCTCGAACCAGTAAAAGATTTAGATCTTTGTACATGTATCACCTTTTTTACGATTTAAACTTTTCGATAGGACATTTCAAAATAATGTTAACTATAGTTACTTTACTAAAGACATTGTCATCGATAATTTATGTATCATTTTGCTCCCTACTTTTCCACTATACATTCAAGTCCAAGCAACCATCAATTCATCATTAAATTTCAGCTTATAAAATTGAACTCAAAATTCCAAACTTCCTCATATTCTAACCTTCAAAAACAACAAATTGAGAAACAAAATGACATTACCAATAGCTTCTTGTGTCTTCTTGCTTGTTGTTCTTTTCTTACAATCCATTATTAATTCTCAAGATAAAACTCTCACTTATGAAAGTTGTGTTCCCTTCTCACTAGAAGCATACTCATTTTCCCACACCGATACTCAACTGCAAAACACTATAAATAAGAATTTGTATGATTCATCACAATCAGATAGTTTTGATAAATTTCCTATAAAAGCATCAAATGTGCAGTCAAATAGAAATATATATACTCTAGTTGAGCTACTCCCGGCATTTAGCTATGAATTTTATTTAATTCTATGTACTGACGGTAAAGATTAATCCTTTAGACTATCTAATCAGTATCTAGCATGTTAGTATAATATTGACATACTTTTATCATCTAATTAGGTTAATTAGTGTGTACCATTGAAATAATAATGGCAAATTTGGATCAAGTAACCGATTGTAAGAGCATATTTGTGCTAAAGTATTAACCACAAACATATCTTTTACATAATTTAAGGACATATTAATAGAATCGGGTATTTGTTTTTTTTTTAAAAATAAAAATAAATACCTTGTCAACGTATAAAATTGAACTCATACATCATAATTATAATTTTTTTTCTTCATTAGGATGAATTCAATGTAATTGGTTCAAACACGTGTGGTAGTAAGTGTTTTTTATCGGATCTTTGTTACCAAAATCAGTCACTTGCCTTGTTGCTAAGAGGTGTAAACAGAATAATAATGCCGAGTCGAGTGATCATCTTCTTCCTCTGTATCTCATCTCTTCTATTTTTTTCTCTCTTCTTCACTCCATCACACGCCAAAACTCCGGCATCCTCCGACAATGATGAATTCCTCAGCTTCCTCGAAGACTACGAGGATTCAACCGAACCTGATAATCGTCCCGAGGTCCCTACGGCACCATTTGATCGTGCCCAAGAGGCAGAGGATATTAATATTGATGATGAGGACGTTGTAGCATTGACTGATAGGAATTTCGATGATTTTTTGGAGGATAATAAGTATGTGATGGTGGAATTTTATACTCCCTGGAATGGACATTGCAAGGCTCTGGCTCCGGAATATGCGGATGCCGCAGCAGAGCTGAAAACAGAGAATGTAGTGCTGGCGAAGATCAATGCTGCTAAGGAGGTTGAGTCGGCTGATAACTACGATGTCCGAAGCTTTCCTACCATTTTTTTCTTCGTTGATGGTGATCCTGAACTTTACCAAGGCCGAAGAACCAAGTATGTCGTTCAGGAGGCCAATCCAGGATTTAAATTTCATGCGTTGAGACATACTATTTATTGAAATTTTAATCATTTTTATACTTACCTTTATGCTTCTATCAAAAATACTACATTCAGATGAACCTATCACTTTAACACTCCATCCACCACTGATTTTGTCTTATTCATCACCATCTCTGCTTTATATATACACACATTTTTAGTACACAGACAAAAATATGCATATATTTGTATTTATTTGTTAACAATTAATGTGTGTAAGCCAATTTGAGATGCACTAATTAACAATAACATGCTACATTTTACAAACATAGCTACTAGTATATATATACAATTGTTTAATTGGTATAAAAACTCAAAGATTTGAATTGTTGCATGCATGTTAGCTGATTATAAGCTTGGTATCACTACAATGTTGCTGGTATATATGGGCAATCAATTACTATGATCTTGCGTTTCATAATCAATTAAAGTTATGACTTTAGCTGTTAGATCAATCTGAGTTGAAATTGATGAGGAGTTTTACCTGTAGAAATGCAATTGTCTCTTGGATAAAGAAGAAGATAGGATCCGGCGTTTACAATATAACAACAACAGAGGATGCAGAGCGTGTACTAACCTCCGAGGACAAAGTTGTTCTAGCATACCTCGACTCCTTGGTGGTATGTTGTGGACTGCTACAATGCTTATCATTTTTCTCTTCTAGTGAAAGTAGTTGTGTTTTCATTTCTCTAAATATAACATTGATATCTTCTTTTTGTTGTGTATTGCTGTCAATTGTCTATCTGCAACTTGACATTGTTGTCAATAGCCCTCTTATGATTTGATTCCTCATAAGTTTACTAATGTCCAAAAATTTTACAGGGTTCCGCGACTGATCAACTTTCAGCTGTTTCAAAACTTGAAAATGATGTTAGCTTTTACCAGACGACAAATCCTAACGTGGCTAAGCTATTCAACATAGAAGACAATGCTAAACGCCCTGCTTTGGTCATGCTTAAAAATGAGCCAGAGAAAGTGGTGCATTATGGTTAGCCGCTCCTTTCATCTCTTTTTTTCGATACTGAAATTGAATTGAATCTCAGCAGGGAGACATCCTTATTATCTTTTTCATTTTGCAATTCAGATGGTAAATTCAGAAAATCTTCAATAGCCAAGTTTGTTTCTGCCAGCAAGCTGCCTTTAGTGACAACTTTTACTAAAGAAACTGCCCCTTTAATTTTCGCAAGTCCAATTAAAAAGCAGGTAAGATTAGATCATTTGTTTAACAACTATTATGATTTTTGTTTTGAAGTGTGTATCTTCTCGTTAATGTATTGATTTTCCCCTATGTTATATGCAGGTTTTGCTTTTCGCCACAGCAAATGATATAGAAAAGTTGTTCCCAACATTTCAAGATGCTGCAAAACTTTTCAAGGGAAAGGTAATATAATGAAGCTTTATTCAGTCTCAAACATATAACAGCATTGTCATTACTTTTGGACATAATTACATATAGTCCGGTAGAGTGGAAATGCTGTTAGAACCGGTGCTGTCACCTAATATGTAAGGTATTTACTAGTAAAATCCTCCTGTTTAGTTTATAATGATTGATATTGGAGTAGATTGATCAATGATTGAGATCATGACTTGGAGTACTGTCGTTTTAAGGCTTCAGTGTTAAGTAGGTTGATCAATGTTTGAAATCATGAATTCTAAGGTTTCTGTTTAACATTTGAGTGTTTTTTCTCTGTTCATTTGTGTGCAATTATCAAGTAAATTATGTAACAGGAACAGATAACTACCTATCTATCATACACCCAAACATACAAAATTATTTTTGATCCCTTTACTTTTGGGACTATAAATTAGTAACTAATAGTGTGTACATTGACAAATGAAGCTCAACTTTGTTTTTGTCAAAACGGACGATGAGGAAGTTGGAAGACCAGTATCAAATTATTTTGGGGTCACTGGAGATGCTCCACAGGTAACACTTATTCCACATTATAATGGGAACAACAAGATCTTTTGGAAGAATTGGTTACTGATTTTTGATTTATTCCTGTAGGTTATTGGATACATAGAAGAAGATGATCGCAAGAAATTTAGATTTGACGGGGACATTACACTCGAGAAGATTAAGGTAGATGGTCACAAATGGTTGTTAGATGCACAAAATTTTGGATTGGGAATTTCTCTGGACTAACTTGTTTATTGTCTTTTATTCACCAGGCATTTAATGAGGACTTTCTCGAAGACAAGCTCAAGCCTTTCTATAAATCAGATCCGATTCCTGAGACAGTAAGCTGCAGTTTCCTTCTGGCCTGTAACTTAACTCATCATAGCTGTGCTGATTTAATTTCATCTGTAATTATCACAGAATGATGCTGATGTGAAAATTGTGGTCGGGAACAATTTTGATGAAATCATTCTAAATGAATCAAAAGACGCGTTTCTTGAGGTATGTTCAAGAAATGAATTTTCTTCCATTGGTTTTTGTAATCAACTGAGGGATCAAAGTTTTGGTATGAAACTTCATTATCTTTTTTTGTTAGATCTATGCACCATGGTGTAGGCAGTGCCAAGCTCTGGAACCAATGTTCAATAAACTAGCACACCACTTATATGGCGTTGAGTCTCTTGTTATAGCCAAAATGGAAGGAACAAGAAACGAGCACCCTCGTGCTAAGGTAGTTTATAATAAAATACGTGGTTTGGATTTGAAGAGGACAATATTTAGTAGCTTGATCATCAGCTTCTGCTTCTTTATGATCCTTTGCAGTTTATAGGATTCCCGAGTCTCCAATTCTTTCCAGCAGGAAATAAGAGCATTGATCCAGTAAGTGATGTTTATTTTGTTTGTGTTTTGTAAACCAAGCAAGATGCCTAATGTCTGTGATTCTACAAATCTCCAATTCGTTTGAGACTGAGGCATAGTTATTTTTATATTTGATCCTACAGATCCTGGTTGATACTGAACCTACTCTAGTGGCATTGTATAAGTTTATCAAGAAAAATGCAGCTATCCCTTTCAAGCTTGAGAGACCAGCTTCTTCTAAAGTAGGCGTCAAGAGGGAGAATGGCAACGCAAGAGATGAATTATGAGAAGAGATTTAACTTCTATACACCGACTGTAGTAGAGTAGTTTTTCCTTTTACTGTTGGATTGTTTTTCTCTGGAACTATTTACATAACTATGTTTAGGATATAGTTGATTGTAAGAAATTTACTAGCACCTTTTATAGATAAAAATAACTTTTTTTTCCAGTTCAGGTCTCAAAAGCTGCATTCCACTCAAGTTTAAGGAACTCCAATAATATGAGATATGGTGCAGTGTGCTAAAACACCAAGCTAATTTGATTACAACCTCAGATTAACCTGACTTTCTAGCTGTTCAAAAAAGAATACTGATGACAATACATTAAAAGTTTCTTGTATCATCATTGCCATAATCTTTATTGGATAACTTCTATCCTTTTTTTGGAAATATCAACTAAGCGTCGTTTTCTTTTGATGCTTTACGAGACAGCCAAGTCTCGAATTGTAGAGTTTTCATGCCCTGTTTCAAGATGTTATTGCTTAATACTATACATAATAACTCAAGTTTGTCTAACTCCTGTTTTTTTTCAGGATTTTGATTCATTGTTTTACAATCAAAAACACTCCATGGCAAGTTTTGCCAGCAGTCTGTTTGGTGCACCTTATTCCTTGAAGGGAAAAGGGTCAAATTTTCCCAATAATACCATTGTCACTGTTACAGATGTACGGGGCCGAGTAGTTTCTTGGTCCTCAGCTGGTACTTTTGGATTCAAAGGTACGAGAAGAGGAACACCGTATCCTTCGTTATACTATTCTTACAAAAAATCTCCCGACATTACTTAAATGGTTCAAATATACCATCATCTATTAGGGGTCATTTGGTGTGATGGATAAAGAGAGTTAATCTCGGGATAAATTTTGAGCACCCTTTAATCCTTTGTTTGGTTGCACAGCATGGGATAACTTATCCCAGGATTAATAATTAGTCCTGGGATAAGTTATCCCTATCTTTGGGTGGAATAGTAATACCGGAATAACTTATTCCGTAATAAGATAGATAAAATGACAAAAGTGTCCTTTTAAACGCTTTTTATACCTCATTTTTTATATCCATGTAAAATCATATATTATTTTAAATATCATATATAATAATAGTTATGACCTTCACTACTCCTTATTTTTATTATAATAATTCTTCATAATTTAAAAAAAAATTACACTATATAAATATAATTTTATTTATGAATTTATTTGACTAATTCTTATGTTTATTTGTATTTTAATTTAATTTCCTTACTATCGAATTACATATTTTTAATTGTATATTCTTTTAGCCACTTGGAAATTTATATTTTATATATCAATTAAAATGAGAGATAAAACGAAATGTTACGGTACTGAATACAAGCTTCCCATGCAATTTTCTCTGAAATTAGTTTATATTGGTATTCTTTTTAGCTAGATCTTTGTGTATTTTTTATTTTTTTAATCTTCTTTTCATCTCATGTACGCTAATTTCGGGAAGAATTCTATTGTTAGTTCACATAAATTTTGAAGGAAATAGTAACATGAAAGATGATTTAAAAATGAAGATAACTTTAGTATTTTATAATTTAAGAATGATACGTGTTTAAATGGAGTAACATAAATAATAAATCATTTCGTACTTTAACAAATTTAGATGAAAATTTTATTCTTAAACACATTTGGTACAATTAAGGAAATGCACACACAAAAATATTTAAGATAAATAAGACAAAAATTTTATTTTTAAGAATAAATAACTAATGCTTGAAAAGAAAATATATATA